>VDFB02028006.1:0-107058 GCA_007258455.2 Sequoia sempervirens | reverse complement strand
CCCACTCTCCCACACTCTCTCCCACTCTCTTCCTCTGTCCTATTGGAACTATAAAAATTTGATGATTTTTACATATATTTCATCCCCCCTGAGTCTCCATTTGAGTCCTACCTTAGGCACATTTTCCTCATTTTATGATATTTTTACCCATATTTTGGTCGTGTGACCCCATAGAATCCATCGAGTCATGCATTTTTCATGTTGTGGTCCATATCAGCATAGGTCTATCTAGGTCTCCCCGACCCATGTTGCCTGTGTGTTAACATATGTTTGCAGCAGGTGATCGGCAAGACTTGTTCATTGTTATAGCGATCGGCATTCCCCTGTAGGTTTCTATCGGCATGACTTTCACGTGGTTTCGGCGACCGAGGAGGAACCTATCGGCAGGAGTTTGGTCGTCGGGATAGTGTCTCATCGATTTTGAATTGTCTCCTTGACTAATGCATGTGGAGGTTCATCGGCGAGAGCTTGGCGATATCGTAATGTGATCTCGGCAAGGTTGTTATGTCTTGTCGACACGGGGTTTTCGTCAGCATGTTCTCGAGGAGAGTCTTACCAAACAACACATGGATGGTTTCTTCGGCCAAACATATTGCTTCCGGTGTGAGGTCATAGCGAATATACATTGTCACATCGACCGGTGGCGGGAGGATGCATATCGGTAAGAGTTGAGGCTTTCGAAGTAATGTCTCGGTGAGTGACCTTCGGTCTCGCCGTTAACACAATGAGGACTTTGTCGGGATGAAAATTGGATTGTCTCAATGACACACAAGATGGATAAAGTCTTTCGGTAAAACAAAGTGCACTCTGTATGAGGTCTCCCTGATGTCGGTATGTTACGACGACCCACATAAGATAAAATAATACATTGGCGAGAGAACCAATTTGTCACAGCGACTCATGATGAATGAAGATTTTCGGTAAAACAAAGTCTAATCTGTGAGATGTCTCTCCGATATCTCAAGGTTATAGCGAAACAGATGAAGCAAGGAAGCACGTTTCAGTAAGAAAATTTCTTATGTCTCAGCGACAGGGAGATGGCGTTCGGGGTGACTCTCAGTATAATGAAGCATTATCTACATGATGTTTCCCCGACTCCATGAGGTCACAGAGAAACACATTGGGACAGGAGGATTTTCTTTGGTTTCGGCATAACAAACAGAATGCTACAGCGACATGCAAGAGGCAAAAGGACGCATATCGATGAAACATAACGAGATCAAAACTAGGAAATAACGCTTGCGTTATAACGCGAGCACGTTATATTTTGCTTTGGGAATCCCTGAGCCTTAGCATTGGTAGTTGCCTTGGAATACCAACCCAGAGGCTTGGAGGGCATTCCCAATGACCAGAGACGTGTTTTTGCAAATTCTACAATTTTTTCACATAATCGGGTTCGTGCTCACCATCAGGATTGCATCTGGTTCAATATCGACAAAAGAAAACACATGGGTAATGTTAGGTTCTCTCTTAGCTATCCAACGATGTAATTTTTTTCACTTTTTAACAATGTTAAGCCTTTCATCCATAATTTCTTTTGTTTGTATGTCCCTTTTTGCCAAAAGCAGGTGTTTGGTTTTTGTTTATAAATTAACCATTCATCGAAATTTCAAATAAATTACATTTTTAGAAACTAGACTCTATTCTACATTTTTTTAAAAAAAATTAAAAAAAAATCAAGTACCTTCAAAAAAATTTAGGGGGAGCATGGCCAAAATTATGCTTTTCAGGAAGTGCCCACTTACAAAATTAGTAAAAAATCAAATATTCATTAAAAAATTATCAGAAAAATCGTGCATCAACTAGATACTGTTAGCTAACTTTTGACTGTTGCGATTTTTAAAATACTACAAAAAAGTTCACCATGCTCAGGTCGTAAAAGAGTTGCTATGTTATGTTTTCTAACAAAAATAGCACCAATTTGTGTGCATCCCTCTTTTGAACCCCTTAATCTCAACCATTTTCAAAATAAATTAGTAGTTTAGAAAGTAGACTCAGAGCACTTCGATCCTTGTTTTTCTTCCATCTCAAAATTTTGAGTGTAACTATCCTCAATTTCATGTCCAAGGTCAATATTTTCTAATTTCAGAAAAAAAAGTGGCCACTTAAGCCCCCTTTTTGGGAACCATCTTGGTGCACTTACCCATATCTTGGTTGGGAGCCTTGCATACACACACCTGGACTACAAAAAGGTCAAAAACAACCCAGCAACAATAGTCAAAGACCATACAAATGGAGGACTCGCCACCCAACAAGAGGCAGTGCACAAATGCAGCTAAAGAAGAGGGTTCACAGGAGCCCGTAACAAGCCTAGGGCCCGCAATGAGCATGAAGCTAGCGACGAGCCAAGGATCATAGTCATTCACACTGCAAGTAACTTTTTCTCCCTCTTATCTTGTTTCACAATCTTTAGTTACTCCTATTGTCTCCACAACACCCCTCACCACAGGTATCGGCCTTTCTTTTTCCACTTCTACCCCAATGGTCATGGGAGGTTTCTCCCAATTCTCCCAGGTGAGACCATTTGTCTTGACTCCATAGACCCTTACACCTTTCATGGCTGCCTAGTCCATATCCATTCTCTCTTCACCCTTTGCATCTGCGACCACCATTGATACCCCTCCTACTACTACTATATCGAGCCCAACTCAGTCTGCCCAACAGATGGAGTCCACCATGACTCCGCTACCGCCACAACACCTAATGAGTCCTCCCACTAGTTCACAAACTGGGTTTTGTCCCATTCCTTCTTTCTCCCCACAGATAGTCACTCTTCCAAAGAAGAAAACATCCAGAACCACTAACCTCACGTTCCCTTTCGCCCTTCCTCCTGATGCACCTTTCGCAAACAGGCTAGTTCAGTCGCCAACCCAATTTATCATGCAAGGTGATAAAACAAAGGAAGTGCGGGCTATCATAATCCAGAAGAAAATGGTCAAGGATGCCAAGAAGTCGGCAGAGCCAAAAGTACAAACTATCTTCAATGAGGCTCAGTGATCACTACATTTTGCAACCATGTATCTGAATGTTATCAAACCGCAGGGGAAAATGCAACTCGATGATTACAACATGTTTGTCATGGGACTTGATCTGAGTATAGCCTAGTCATAGGACAAGGTTGAGCTCATGGAAGAAACACAGTGGGTGGTGACCATTGACTTCCTCAAGTCCAGTCACCAACTGAAGAAAGGGGAGGAGGAGTTGAAACTTGTAAAGAATAGGATTGAGGTCCTGATGGAAAAGGAAAAAGTGAGAGAAATAGAAATTGTGCACTTATCGAAGAAAGTGCAGGCAGCGGAAGCAGAGCAAACTAAACTCCGAGAGGAACTTGCAAAGTTCCAATCCTATGACCTCAATCTACTCACCGCATTGTGGTGGAGGAACCAAGAATATCAGAACCAATTGGCTTTGGCAGAGCAGGGGATGCAACAAAAAAGTGAGGAGCTTGAATTTCAGTGCACTCAATTGGAGCAAAAAATATAGCAGAAGGACGCCAACTTCAAGGCTCGAAGGACTCAATTGGAGAAAGAGCTCCAAAAGATGAAGCTTTCCCTTGAGGCAGAATCAGCAAACAAAAATCGAGTCGAGGAAAACTAGCCCGCAAAATTGAGAAACATCCAAGGACAGCTTGAGGTCGCAAACCAAAGGATCATAGAACTGACATAGAATGTTAGCTCAAGGGATGCAGATATTTCCCTTCTAAAGAGTCTTCCCCAACCCCCTATTGCCCAGTCATACCTCCTTCCAGTGGCTCAGTAATTATACATTTCATACTGGGATAAGGTCAAGGCCTTCTACCTGACACTTTAGCTGACACTCCAATTTATGGTGGAGGTGACAAGCTTGGGCAGGGAAGTTCGTGGAGCAATTGAGTAGTTCTCGCATATCATCACAATGAGGGTTCTTGAAGAAAAAATTTTGCTAGATAAGCTATACATGGTCTCGGATGAGGACTTAGGAAATGCAGGAATCGGGGATCAGAAGGTCGCTGCCAAAACAGCAAACAAGTTCATCCACTGCCACTCGGCTATCCTTCATGCTAGCAAGTGCACTACCACACTGGACCGAACCATGAATAGCATGCGGGCTAGGTTCTCCCAGCTAACCCAGATGGGTGTACCCTCCCTGTTTCTTTCTGACAACTCGATGGTGACTACGAAGTAGATTGAGGAAAAGATAGGAGAGAAGCAGTAGGACACATCCGCTTTCTAGAGCTTCAATCAACCCCCTATTGCAAAAGATATCAAGGGCATGACACACCCGATAGCGTAACTTCTCTTCCAACTCGAGTTCAGGTTCGGTATATCTGTGATGCTACCTTACAAAGAAATGATCAATCTGAGTAGAGCGCAAGAGAATCTGCGTGACATATCAATACCATCTGAGGCCGATTGGCTGCCTCTGCAAGTCACTCTCTCTAAGCTCTAACTTCGTCGTCCCATGGATGGGACTCTGGTCTACAAGCCAAAAAAAAATTTGGGTTCCTCGTTCCACAGGAAAAATGCCCATAGTAGTCGCCAAAAGTTGCGAATGTTAAATTCCTTAAGCTCCCTCTAGGTGGTTTTTCTTTTCACTAAGTACTGGCCCATGCCTCATCTTTATGAACTCCATCCACTATTGCCACGTGTCCGCCAAGCACTCACCATAGGGAATCCTTCCCTCACTCTCATATCGGCTTCTTCCATGCTTCCATGTGTTGTCACCGCGGGAACTTATGGGTTGCTTCCCTTCACTTTTCAATCGGGCCCCATCCACGTGCCACATAGCTTTCATCCATGTACACTTTTTGGCAGACCCCACAGTTGGCATCGATAGTAAAGAATGCCTCCACATGTCTTCACTGTGTAGTCTTTCAACACAAAGAGGAGGAATCAACGAGCGGGCCCCAACTTGTTTCCACGTGTCTCTTTCGCGAGGACTTCATCAAAGGGAAGGAAAGAGCGAATTGTGTGCCCCGCCAAGTTGTCGCGTGTCTTAACTAACTACATGATTGAATGATACATGTCTGTGAAGGAGTTTGTTGAGACCACTACCATCATTCGTAGGGGAGGCATCTATTCTAGGAATGACTATGTTTCATGGCCCAAATCTTTTATGTTGCAACGACCGAAGGAAATCATTGTTGTAGGCATCATTGCTCATGATACGGGATCTTTTATGTTACCGACCCACTAGGCGGTGGGAATTTTATCTATATATACTGCTTCTTCCTTCCAAAAATGAGTTTGAAAGATATAGAAAAATTAGGGAAAAGACACCAAGCCTTTGTATTGCTTTTATATTATTGTATAAGACTCTCAGACTATGCCATTGTTCAACCTCTCTATTTTCTTAAGCTATTTGATAAAATATTTATATTGTTTCATTGTTATCCTGAATTGTTTATTTGCAAAACTTCTATAATTCTAAATACAAGTTTGTTGGTTAGACCATGTCTTTGACTCTTCTTTTCAGTAAATGAATATGGGAATTATTTTATGTCATTGAATAAAATATTCAGGTTTTCATCTTTGATTTATGTTATTCTGGAACATAGCAGATTGTTGATCGGGACCTTAAATCGAATCCCAAAAGATAGGTTTACCGTGCCTGTATCTATTCCTTGGCGCATTTCCTTAGTTAGATATTTATTTTTTTCTGCTTCTTTTTCCCATTCCAAAACCCCAATTATAGGAAGAAGTCAGCTTCTTTAAAAACCCAGAGGTCACTCAATTTAGCACAATTGGTCCTCCATTAACTGAGTTTCCCATAAAGGTTGTTACCTTTCCAATTTTTGGCATCAACAATATGTAAATCTAAAATTTTGATTATATCATCATTTGATTAACCATAAATTAGATATGTGAAAGTTTAAACTGAAAATAAGAAATCAATGAACCATAAGATTCTTGAACACATGATATGAAATACATATTGAGGTAAAAAAACACACCACCAAAGGGATCACCAATAATGTATTGATTCAAATAATTTTTTACATCAATACAACATTCTCCTCAATTTTCTAGCATTCTAATAGCATATGTATACCTATAAAATAATCATAATACCTCCATACAATGCGTACAAATAAGTGTATTCATAAACATACCACCCAAAACCATGGTATGAAAAAAACCCAACACTCTCATGACAAAGCCAATCAATGTACCATGAATAAATACAATAATAATAGTTTTAGACAATGTGAATACTAGGCACACATCCCCAAAATTAACCCTCTATTTTACAATCCACAACACATTGTGGACCTCACCCAACACATGCAAAGATCTTCCACCCTCTCTCTTAGTGCCTAAGAATGGGAAAGTGGTGTAAATAAAGTCAAATCAATTTGTAACCGCTACTATCATGCTTCACCTCCCTTCTTAATGTCACTCCAACTAATATTCCAAGTTACAAGGAGAAATATTAAATATTAATATCTCTTAATTCTTACTATATTTAATTATTTATTACACTAGCATAAGTTAACTTAGGTCTTTCATTTATTTAATTAAGTCCTAGGTTGCATTATTAGATAAATCATAAATAATGGGGTCATCCCCCTTTCCATGTTTGTAGGAGATAAGATTCCTTCTAGAAGATAAGTTGTCCTTCTAGAACTTATCTCAATATTTTATCATTTCCTAGGTAGGGTTCACATTTTGTCACATGTTAGATCATGACACATGGAAACATCATATTGCATCTTGTATCTCATTCATGTCTATATATTCAGGGTATTTGTACATTTGTAAGCATGTCATATTCTAGATATCAATCAAGTAATCTCCATTTGCATGCCCTTAGTTTCAACACTTTCTGTGTGGCTGAATTTCTTCTTGGAAAATGTCCTCTTGAAGGCTACAGCTTCAGGGACATTGTGCATCCATCATTTCAATATGGTATCAGAGCCATTCCATTGAGAGTTCATCCCAGGATCAAGAAAGTTGGGCTAGATAGATTCATTGTAGGCTTGAAGGTTTCCATTGCAGGCTACTTGACTCCACCCGAGGACTAAGCTAATTTCTAAAGCAGATTGAGTTAGATCTGAGCTCACCATTATCTTCAGAAAGGCCTCGAAACCCTAGGATCATTTGTTCATTCATCAAAATTGGATTCATCAACCCAAGAGCCATCAGAGGTATTTTAGGGTTTGCAAAATCAATCGTACGATCTGTACAATTTGTAGTAAAAAAATCACCCTGATCAATTGTCCTCTATGGAAAAAAAAATTTAGTCACAAGCCATTTTCTATTTCAAAAAAAATCAGGCTTATTTTTTGGAAAAAAAATCATTTTCGGGCATTTTTCTATAGTCCGCAGAAAAGTAATCTGGAGTGACCTGGTAATTTATTCAATAGTTGGCATCATTTATTCCATCAGCATATAGATTTAATTTGTTAAATCTGCAGGCATATTTTATCTCCATCGGCATAATATATTCGGCTTAATTTTTCTTCAGCCGTCATCATTTTATTTTGCAAATTATACATAATCAAGCTTATATTCTTTCTTGTGTCGGCATCAATTTTTTGATTTTTTAATTAATTTTTAAGCAATATTAAAAAAATATTTAAATATTATTCTAGTTGGTACATTCAAATATCTCAAAATCTACAAAAAAAAATTGTTGATTGTATTTAATATTGTTGCAGGAAGTTGTACGGGGGATGTCACATCAGTTGGGCTCATTCTGTCATTAGCACTGTTCTCTATGCCTCACTAACGTTTCTCCCATCCCGGCACCTACTCCCAACACCAGTTGTTTGTCACTGGCGATCCAAACTCTTACCATTTTCGATTGTCATGGAAATAATAGCCTCGAACACCGTCTAGGCCCTGATTTCATTGGTGACCAGGGGGATCACGAAATCTGATGGCACCGTTCAAAAGACCCGCTCCACCCAGGTTACTCAGCTCCACCGCCACCCTGTCTGGGGGCACTTTTTTTTGCAACCTTTTTCCTTGAGGTCATATCAGCGACCCAATCCTAGAGCCCAGGGGGCTATTTTTTGCTCTTGTTTAGCCTATAAAGTGCCTAATCTAGGCCTTTTTTTCATTTTTTCATAACTTTCACCCACGGTATCAAAAATCAGCAAACGAGATACCGTCGAAAAGAGGATTTTCTCTACTTTCTAGTGGTGACATCAATTTTGTAGTATTCTTCTATCAGAAAAATCTAAACTCAACTTAAGTCAAAACCCTAGTTTGGACATAAAGGCTCATATCTTCACAACCATTAATCAAAATTCAATGATTCCAGCAGCATCAAGAAGGTAATTCAGAGCTTTTTTCATCAGTCCATTCACTTTGATCAGTTTTAGCTCTAGGTACTTTTGCATTGGTTTTGTTCAATTTGGTGCATTTGTTTAATAACTTGGATATCTTGAAGCTTGGGAAAAGGATTTTTGCGTCACTTTGAAGTTGTATATCATATTTAGAAGTTTCTATTTGTTGTTTAAGGTCATTGTCTTTGTAATTTTTGGAGAAATTTGATAGTACATTATGGGGCTTGCATGTATTCCTTCTATGACTATGTTGCATAAGGGAAACTATAAACAATGGCGAGATGGGATTATACACCATCTCCAATCACTTGATTTATTACCACATTTGTATGGTATAGTTCCCCATCCAAGTGAAGGTATTCATGAACTTGCTTGGAGTTGCAGAAAATACATTGTCTTGGAGATTATTTCAATGCAAGTTGATTGTGATGTTTTGAGTACTATTGGTCATTGTGATTGTCCTCATATTCATTGGACTAAGATTTGGGAGCTATATGGAGATTCAGAAACTCCACCCTTCCCCGATGGTAATGATTCAGAATGTCATTCCTTAGATTAGATACCCCATAATGATATTGTTGTGTAGGAGATTATTTGTTTGGATTGCCTTGAATATTTCAAATAGGTTGACAAGGTTTCTTCAGATGTTACTTCTTCTCCATCAGAGATAGTTGGTATCCCTTCACATTCAATGATTCTTTGTCCAGATTCATTGATTGAGGCTTCCATCATCATTCATCAGGACACATTTAGTTTTCCAGACTTGACATCGTAGGGTGGCTTTGTTTCAGGTATCACTAACTTGGCTACTTCTACAAGTTTGGAGAACATTCTTGAGGGGATATCACTCCTCTATTCAGATCCCACTTTGGATATTTTTCTTGAGTCTCCACATTCCTTTGTCTTAACCATCTTTGGGGATCTTAAGACTATCTTGGAGACACTTGGTTTCTCTTCATAGATTTCATGTATGAGACTTCTTCCCTCTCATTCCATTCAGGAGTTGGAGTTTCTTCAATATCTACCATTGGATTTGCTTCTTCCTAGTAGGAGACATGTGGTTTGGACACATTTGTTGCTTCAAACTTCTTTTAGTGGTTTTGAAGACACTTCATTCTGGGGGAGCAATCTAGTCTCCATCATATTCATTGTATCATTGTCTTTGGATCTTGTTCATCATTAGTTTCCGCATTGTCCTGGTTTGTCACCTTCTTCATTGATTGGGCATGTACCTAACTTGATTGTGGCATCTTCATCAGGAAAGGAGACACATGAGTAGTTTTTAGAGACATCATCATCCACATTCATCCTACCTTCCTTCAATTCCCATCCAGAATGGGAAGCATCCCTACACTTGCACTTGGTTTTGTTTCTTTCGAAAGGGAGACAATTTGTTTTTCGACATTGGATCTTGTTTTATCTTCAGACATTTACCATTTATTTAGGTGATCTCATGTTCTGAGGGGGCTATATAGTCTCTCTATTTCCCTCCTATGGGGGGGCGATTGATTGTATTGTATCTATGTGACGAATGTTATACTTGGGGGGTATTTGGGATGTTCTCCATCCTTCCCATTCTTTCTCACTTTTTTGCTTTTTCATCTCCTTTTTGGAGAGGGGTTTTGTTCCCACTGGGTTTTCCCCTTTTCTCCAGTTGTGGGAGATTAGTTTCATTTTCATTTTCATCATGTAAATGGGTACCTAAAATGGCCATCATGTAGTCAGGACCCATTATCTTTGCATAATCATTGCATTTTCTCCCTAAGTTGCACTTATGGGGGGTGTTAGTGTAATTAATTATTTATTACACTAGCATAAGTTAACTTAGGTCTTTCATTTATTTAATTAAGTCCTAGGTTGAATTATTAGATAAATCATAAATAATGGGGTCATCCCCCTTTCCATGTTTGTAGGAGATAAGATTCATTCTAGAAGATGAGTTGTCCTTCTAGAACTTATCTCAAAATTTTATCATTTCCTAGGTAGGGTTCACATGTTGTCACATGTTGTTAGATCATGACACATGGCAACATCATATTGCATCTTGTATCTCATTCATGCCTATATATTCAGCGCATTTGTACATTTGTAAGCATATCATATTCTAGATGTCAATCAAAGTAATTTCTATTTGCATACCCTTAGTTGCAACACTTTTTGTGTGGTTGAATTTCTTCTTGGCAAAGGTCCTCTTGAAGGTTGCAGCTTCAGGGACATTGTGTATCCATCATTTCAACATCAACCACCTATATGGGAACCCAAATACCCATTCTAAGATGTTTGAAGATTTGACATTATATATTAGGATTGTAATAAATACCACACTATCTCAATATTCTCCAACTTGATATAATATACTACAGTGGGATATAAATAAATAAATATAGGATGCAAGGCCCATGGCCTCCCTACACCTAGAGAACTTATCCATGCTCATTGGTTATTTTAGTGAATCTACAAAATTCTCACAAGTGTCAACATTATGTAACCTAACCTTACCATTCTCCACCATCTCATAAATAAGGCGATACTACACATTGAACATCCTTAATATGAGCATGGTACATAGGATTATTGGCCAAACAAATAGCACTCTAACTATCACATATAATCTAAACCACTCTTCAATCAAAACCAACTCCCAAAAAATCTTTATAATCATAGTTCCTTTTTACATGCATGTGTAGTATTCATATACAGTACTTCAGAAGTGAACCAATAACTATGATTTTCCTCTTAAACTCATCTAGTTGAGAGCACCACCAAATAGACAAAACATGTAACCACTACTCGATCTTCAACTGTCCAAGTAACCTGCTCAATTTGCATCAACAAAGCCTTATATATGAAATAACTAGCCCAAATAATTAAAACCATGATAATATAAGAAATAATTAGTATTTCCTCATAAATATATAAATACCCTCTTGACATGAGACCAATTATCTCTACTAGGGTTAGGCATAAACTTGCCAAAAACTCTCACTGCTTGGACAATATCTAGTTCAATACAAAGTATTGCATACATCAAGCTACCAACAATATTATCATAAGGCACATTATGCATATCATCTACATCATCATTTGAATTAGGACACATATCCAATGAAATCATAGCTTTCCTACAGGTGAAGTAATACTCAATGGATTTTTTTTACACTAATTGCATGGTTTTCCTAAGTACATTTCCCCAACACATGACTTTGGCCAATTTGGAACTTCCACTAACCCCGAACTTAGATTGACATTCAAAAATTATATTTTTCCTCTACTAAAAATACTTTCAACTCTAAAATTGGCATTTACTCTAGAATGAGTTTAAAATCAATAGTGTGGTCTTTACCCAAGTTTAATCCATATTTGTGGGATTATATTGCTTCTTAAAAAAATAAATTTAATAACTAGATCAAGTTGGTTCAACCAAACTAGTTATTACTTGCCAATTCTTATGCCAAAGATTTAAAATTGTGTTCCTAGGAAATGTATAAAAGGACATCATCCTTTTAGTCATTTCATAAAGAGAAGCACCTAGGATGCATCCATCATTAGGAAAAACCTTCTACACGTATTTTTCAAAATGATCACTCATCAATAATTATTCAAATTTCCACATCATTTACATAAATCCTTACATCAACACATGGTGAAACCCTAACTCTTACACTACATCATTCCAACATTGCATCAAACTCCAAATGTCATTTTGGTGTGACTAATATAGTGAAAAATATTCAAAGGTATGTTGATTGGTTACAAGCAAGTGGATATTTCTAAGTTCATTAATGGTTGCAATTTATTGTATAAGTGCCACATAATCAAGAAAGTTGGGGTTGTACTAGAACTACTACTCATACATTTATGTTCATGGTAGAGAATCACTATGAACATTATAGGTGTGGATGATGAAAACATGAATTATGTAAAATAATAGCAATATAATGAAAGTACCAAATTCACACTCAAGAATCACTCAACAAAGCTCAAGATCTATGCATAAAATAAAATGATAAACAATAATACCAAAGTAAAGACCTTGGTTTGCTTCATTAGTTCTTTGATAGTAGCTTGAATGTTTGGTATGTGGGATGCTCTTCAAAATAGCATAAATATGTGTAGACACTTAAAAATGTCATGAATGATACTTCACACTTTAATTTGATCACTAACATTGTTCCATCCTAATTTCATCCTCTTTTTGCCCGTTTGATTAAGCCTGATTATTTAATTAAATGCATCATTTTCATCTATTAATCTAGAATTGATTTAATTAGGTTAATTCACCCCCTTTAATCTTCACCTTTCATCTTATTTAAATTGAATAAATCAAATTATTTAATTTTAACACCTTGTGTCCTCTCATTTCATTAAATAATCTTAATTATTTAATTAAATGTCATTTTAGATCCCTTTTCATTAAATAAGTTAATTATTTAATGGATATCCTATTATTCCTCACCTTGCACAATTAACACTTACTAATTACTAATTTTTCATCCCCCATCCACACCATGTCATATCTTGATATTGTAAAGTATCATATTCCCCTTTAGTACTACCTAGCACATTCCTAAGGTCAGTTTGTCCTACCTATATCCAAGTAGTCTATCACATCACATTTGGGGGAAATTTTTTATGGTTGCATCGGATTGAGTTCTTTTATATCTTAAGGTTATTTGAAAATCTCATCGAAAATCCCAAAAACATTCAAAAACCTCATCAAAAATCTAAAAACACTTGCAAAATCAAAAAATCCAAAAACATCAAAATCTTGTACAACCAAAATCCAAAAACATTTGAAAAGGTGTAAAGTCAAAATTATCCAAAACATCCAAAACACATCAAAATCCCTAAACAGGTCAAAACATCAAAAATCCAAAAACAGTACTGTGTTGAACTACGTTGTCTCTGAGCTTGAACGTAGGCAAGGCCATCACTCATGTTCCCTCGAGACACCCTAGGTTAGTCTTTTAGGAGTCTATAATAATAAACTGACAATCCATCAAGTGTTCATGTTGTTGGTTATTTTTTTAGAACCAAACTTAATCTCACCATTTACCTATGAATTTTCTAGAATCCAATGATAAGTAAAGGCAAGGATTGGCCAACAAACAAGTAAAGGATTATCAAGCCTCTACTTCTACACTTTGGGCTCTGTGAAACCCAGGAGGGTGATCCTAATAATGTCTACATGATTTTCTTATGTCATTTTTATCATAAACATTGCAACACATAGACAATTCCCATATAATGGTTCAATGAGCAGAACGTATCAAAGGAGTTGGTTGCTTCTTAACAACAGTTCATACTTGAAACCTGAGAATGGTAAAACCTAACATAATTGTAACCCACTTCAGAAAATTTGATTTAATAAATGGTTTGTTACGAAATTAATCAATAAAATACAATATGATCACCTGACTTAGATCGGTGCCTCATCCTTGGAACGGAGTCAACTCTAACATTTACATGATTCGATAGCAATTTCACACATGAAATTACCTAAAGCCTTGAGAATACTGCATTATAGTATCTCAACATTATATCTCAACCATCACTTCTTACTAACATCCTAGTACATGATTTGATATAAACCTATAGCTCCATTCAAGCATTTGCATTAACTCTTTGAATTAATAAGCAAGAATAAAACCATACACCCATTGGAAATCAGTAGAGAAAAATAAGATAACCCTTGATTATATTACTTATAGTTTATAAAACTAGTACATAGGAGAGAAAATGGTGCAGAACTTGCACTATTATGTTCTCTATTGTCAATATTACTATCAGTAGTACATGTGCCTATTAGCAGACTCGAACCTAAGACTTAACACTAAAATGTTAAATATAATCTTTACAATCCTCAGTGTGATCAATTCTAGAACAACCAACCTCTTGTAACTGGCCCTAAATTCCCATTTATAGAATATGGGAGCAACAAGCTTCAAGCCAAATTATCATTTCAGTCACATTTACATTTGACACTTAATTTCATTTCGGTTTCAAAGATTCCCCGAACGGTTACATTTACTCATTGCGAAATGGGGGGAAAGCAAAAGACAAAATTCCATATCATCCATTGAAGAGGATCAACCAACCTTCCAAAAGGCATCGTTCGTCATTGCAGTAGCTCCAAAATCCCTCATCCACATCGATCAAAGAAGATTCTCCATCAACACCTAAGGAAAGAGCTTATATATTAATCAGAAAAAGGCATGTTTTCCATCAAAGCAACAAATTCCAACACCTCTCCTTCACACCAGCCAAAAAAAATTCCAAGTCAACATCAAAGATGAAATATTATACGCTCGCTGAAAGATATGGATCCGCCACTATGGTGGAGGTGTCATCAAAAACAAAAATAGAACCAAGGTGCTACTCTAATTCTTCAGAATTAGAGTAAGCACGCCCGCTCTGTGTTCTTGTTGAAACTAGAGAAGCCACTATCCCTCCATCATCAGAATCTTCTCATGCCACCAGAGTAAGAAGGTAACAACCATACTCTAGGTCAGTATCTCCTTCATCACTCAAAGGACTAGCTGAATCCTCCACGGGAGAGTTGTACCTTCCCATATAAGAGTCATAAGCCTTGTGGTACTTATTCTTCTTCTCCCCAAAATACTTAGCCAATTTCCCACTAGACTCTCCCTAGTCATGACCAACAACTCTATTCCTCAAGTGATAATTTCTCCTAACACCACCCTTCTTAGTTTTATTACAGACACTTCTCCTGCCTTTTAGCGTTGCAAGAGCTCCTAACATGCCAAGTTTAGTTTCAAGTGCATCGTCCTAAGACTCAAACCTGCTAAGTCTCCTAGACCTTCTAACTAGTTGGACAGACTCCTGGCTTACCTATTCTTACAAAAGAAAATGGCAATAGTTTATGAATTCCCAAGTGCAGATAAACCTTAGAAATTTTCAAGACAAAGACACTTCACAACTATGTATAAAACCTATTGAAACTGATGTGAATTATTCAAATAATCAGCCCCTGCAAACCCTAGGTAACTAAAACCTACAGAGCCCACAATAATTTCCTGAGACCAACCAACTGATACGTAGTCAACACATGAAAAATACTTATATCGACTTACCCAAAAGAAACTATCCTCGATGACTCTGCAACTTCATTCCAAAGTTCTTCATACCATCTTCATCTAATTGCAATTGTGAAGAAAAATATGGCTGCCAACTCTCATTATATCGAGCAATTTGAATGTGTCAACCATTAATGCTCAAGAAAGGCTTGTACGAGCGAGCTGACAATCAGCCACTTGATTTTGAATCTCAACTGTTGATCATGCATCGAGATGGATCGACAGATAATTAAAATCAAGGTAATTAATTATGAGGAGTCTATTTGCATGTGCATGTTTCCTTTGTCTAATTAGAAAATCCCATGTGGATATGCATCCACTCTGTCTACACACTTAATCGTCCATTTAGCATTAAAGAAATCCTATCATGCCAGTAGCTCCCACTCTCCCATGAGAATTTACCCACTTGTACCTATGATCAACAGGATGACGAGGAGCGGTCAAGATTTGATTTCAATCCACTAACCCTTACTTGCTCCTAACGCAAACCACCTATCTACTTGTACAAATTTCTGACAGAAATGATGACCACAATCAAAAATACCCATCATATCTCGAACACGTGCAGAAGAAATCAATTCTTATTTTGCACCATCTAGCCTTCCTACTTTCTTGGAAAATTTTATTAATATTTTTCCTTTACTAATGTCCCTTCGACCCATTAGATTACTCCACATGGTGGTTGCCCGCATCCCCACTGAGAAACAAAAGGCATGAGTGGGTCCAACATGGGATGGTGGGGAGTGGTCGGGATTGACCCACATCACCCACTGTCAATCGTTGATCCTTTCCTGATAAAATAGTTGTTGCATTTAAAACAAAATGGGTCCCTCCACGAAGGGATAGATGTCCATAGCCTACTAGCCCGTGGAATTATTTTAATACAAAATAAAATCAAACGAGGTAGCAGGGAGTGGGCTTGATGAAGCCACATCGTTAAACAATCTTCGTTGATCATAGCAATTCATCACCCATCGTCCTTTCAAAAGTGTTGGGCCTACCAATGAAGAGGGCACGTGGCGTTCACCCACCAACTTGTTGGAATTTTTAAATAAAAAATAAAATAGAGCGGGGGCATGGGGAACAGCTATGATTTGCTTGCAGTGATCAAATGGTCATCATAAAACCATAAATCTGCACATGCCAAAAGTTATTTCATAAAAGAGGGTCACTACTAGGCTTATGGTAGATGGAGACATAATAATTAAGATTAAAAATTTAGGCAACCATGGATAATATTAAAACCTGAGCCTAGACCCAGACAAATATTTTGAAGAACATCAACCCCGGTCAATATAAGGAAAATATTTTACTGCGATAGGCAATAGTCGAGATCGTTAGGATTTAGGGGTCGGTAATAAAATGGACTCAATGGTCCATAAGTCACAACTTAACAGACTGGGAACCTATGAAAAAAATGGTCAACGACAAAATATAAAGATTTCCATAAACTTCAAGACTCAAGGGTAAACTTGGGAATTCTTTTAACAACACAAACCCTAAAGCACATGGATAGTGAACAAAAACCTAAGCCTAAAGGTAAGGAAATAACCAAATTATGCAATATTTTGAGATGGAACACAAAGCATTATTTTTATGGGTTTCATCAGTGGCTCATGTTGGGGACGTCTATTCTTCCATAATAGAGTGAGATCCAAGAAACTCAGGTTGGAGCAGACCGATCATGGAGAATCAAAACTAGGACCTGCCCGGACAAGGCAAGAAAAGACCAGACCAAAGCAAACCAACATATATACAAATACACATGATTGTACAATATGTTCCAACTTTGAATTTTTGCAGAAGCCCCTTCTAAAGCATAAGCCTTTAGCCTATATCTTGCAATTCAATAGGCTTCAATATTAATTGGTGGCCCTAGGCCCCCAAAAACTTAGAACCATTCTTTACCTCTATCAAAAACTTTATTCTCTATTGTCTGCACTAGGTCAAGACTAAAAATATTGTCATGATTTACCCCACAACTAGCCCTACTATGGTCACTACAATTAACTATAATTTTCATATGCCTATATTTACCATTTTCATCACTAACCCTACCCAACTGAGGATTGTAATCAGACATTAACTGAAATCCACAACCAATGTGGCATCTTACCTTATTCACTTCGCAATTACTTTCCACTAAATATTCCTCCAACTGGACTGGAAATTGAAAACATTCATAGTCCACTTGATCATTGACACCATAAGGGTTGACGTCAAATTCAGTTTGAACATCAAACTGAAAACCCTCATACATACTTCTTTTAGGATTCCCATCCAAGGAAATATATCCTATCCCTTTGGAGTGATATTGTAATTCTACTTTTGATACCTTGAAATCATTAAAAAGCTTATATAAAAACCTGGGATTAACATCTAGTTTTTGTTCCACACCAAACACACAATCTTGTGTAATGAACATGAAATATTCATATACAGGCATCCTTTCAAACTAGTGTTCACACTCCTTCGGACATTTTGAGCCAGTCATACCATCATATGCTCCACTTTCCTAGAAAATTGCTTCATTAAAACCTATGGCTCCTCTGCTCTTGTTCAAATCAGGTTCATCACCACAAACATCATTACCAATTATATCCCATGCATCAAAGAATACTTCCAATTCAGGCTCAACAATATATTCCAATTTATCCTTCAAATCATCATTTAACTCAAAGCAAAATGTTTCAAAGGATGGCTCAATTAACTCAGGATTAATAGAATCAGTAACAAGGTACTCATGTGTACCATCAATTGATGTGTAGGATGACTCAAATGTGAAGGGTTCATTATAATTTGAATGTTGTTCATTAGCAATTGAACAAGCTTCCTCATCTCTTTCCTCCTCAAGACATTCCTTGTCAAAAACAATCATGTCTATTTCTACTACAAAACTTGCATATTCCACCTATGTTTCATATAGATAATCAAGAACAACTAGGACATGATCTTGTTGGTTAACCCCACAGCTCTCATCATTTTCAACACTGTTCTTAAGCTCAGGATATTGAATGCATACATTCTTGTCTTCAAATTCATCTTCATTCACAAAACTAGCATGCTCTATACCTGATATAACTAGATTGCACTCCAGGTATCCATCACATGGAATTTGTTTATTCACTTGTAAGGGAAAAACTTCATGAGCATTAGTAAATATTATTGCATCCTTCATGCAAAGAAAATGTTTCTAGATCAGCATCATAGAGAGATTTATATTCTTCAAAAAAGTAAGATCAAAGAGCTCAGTTTCCCCTTGATCATTACTGCAAGGGAATTCATCATCACACAGGCTATGCCCAGAATGTTCAGAATGAACACTTGAACTCTCATTCTCAAAGCCTTGACTATTTACTTGTGGTGAGACAATAGAAATGCTTGCAAATGTATCTTCACCCTCATTGTCAATGTACTAAATTGCATATGGGCTATCTATAATTTGATTACAATCATTGTTCTCACCCATACCACAAGATAGGTGTCCATTCTCTGATTTTCCTTTTTCACCTACTTGATTTTTCTTTTGATTCTTTTCAATAGGACAACCACTATTGACAACTTGAGACACTATGCTTCATGCATAATCCCATATAGCTTCCTCAACAATTCTTATCCAATCAAAAATTTGATCAAAACCTTGAGGCTTCAATTCTTGTGGTAAAGTACTCAGCCCTGGCTTAAATATTTCACAAAATAAGTCAATGCATATTGAATCCTCGGGTCTGAACTCCTTGGGAATTTCTAACAAGGAATCTAAAAAACTTGCAAACAAGTCATATGTTGATTCCCCTAGATATCTTTTCATACTAGATAGTCTTTGAACAAAAGACATTTGATCAACATTGCTTAAACTTTGTTGATGTTCAATTTGAAATTCACCATTAGTTACCTTGGGTAATAATGGGAAAATCCTAATAGTAGAAGCATCTCTTCCATGACAATTACTGCTATTATCTGTTCCATTTGTATGAAATGTGATGAAGTAGTCGACACTTGCAGCCATATAACCCTTCATCATTGAGGACTTGAAGTTGTTTTCAATGTCCATGGAAATTTTATATGCATGATGAAATGTTAAGGGCTCCTTATCTCTCAACAAATAACTCATTTCTTCATCAAATGCACCCAAATATACAACCAGGAACTCTACATCACTTGGTCTCATATTTTCAGGAATATCTCTTATTGCTTTTGCAAATATGAGGCTGAAAGTTGGGACTACCTCCTTTTCATCCTTTTGTATTTCCATGAGTTTTCTCCTTATTAAACTTGGATTAATTCTTTCACCAAACTATTCTATAAATGCTACCATGAAGGTATGGAACATACTAGTAAGCATGAAAACCAATCTCTAGCATCCTCCTTTAGAGATTGAACAAATACCTCCAAATAGAGAAATTTCTTTGATGGAATGACGAAGGTTGAATGCCTTGCATGTTAGTATTTAACATTCCACATGGAGATATAGGGGAATGATACATTTTCTTATATCCCTTTACAAACCTCAAGTATCAACTTCACAAATGATCATTCACTGCCCTATTCCTTGATTTAATCATGATTTTAAAATAAATAACTCAAATACATCTATGCCTTGGATCTTCTAATGGGAGTATTTTAAAGATAAGCATACTTCTTCATCATAATCTAGGAACTTCAAATTGCATCTTAGAAGTATGTAAAATTACCACTATCATTCCCTTTATTAGTGCTCAATTAACTTAATAGGGAACCCAAAATTTTCCAAATCACTCAACATGGTTTCCACAAAAATTTATTGCTTCTTGAAAACCAAAACAAGGGAAATACCTGGGTATGTTGCAGCTATTTTGAATTATGATTTTGACTAGAAAACTTTGCAAATGTGATTCATCACCATTCCATCAAGTTCTTTTGCATAGAGCCACCACCTCCTTTATAGAGGAATAAACTTCAACAATATCAAGTTTCTTTCACAGGTCGATTTTAATTTAGGCTTCCTTGACCAGCAGAGTCACACATGAATCCTTTATGTTTTCTATTTCTCACCCTTTCCATGTTTTAAGTACTCAAAATTTGAACTAGATGTTCAAATTCAATAAATTCTTTGACTCTCTCAAAACAATGCTAGAGTCCTTTGAAATTTTCTCTCTAACTTCCTATCAGGGTATTTCACCATATGAGCTCAAGTCTACCTTATCTTTTCACAACAATTTTTTATTCTATTTTACTAGATTCTCTCAAATAATACATACTAGTTCAGAGATCTCAGAGTCACCACTCACATCTAGTGAGAAATTAAGAAAATATTCATGGAGTTATGGTAAATCTTGATAGCATTTGCAAGTTTCAAGGGAAACACAGCAAATTCTTTGCAACATTTCGAAGGATTGACTCACTGACACAAAGCTAGGCTTGAAAAATGAATTCTCTAGCATAATATTTTACTCTTTGATAGGACAGTTTGGGTGATCCCACAATACTAGTTTACAATTTTTGGCCAAACTGGACACTAAAATATTTTTTTCTAACTAAATCTTCACTTTCGGGCACCTATAGCGACTAAACTGTAAGGAATTTGAAGATGATGCAAACTAGTGATTTGTGACATTTTGTCTATAGATTCTAAATATATTTTTTTTAAAAAAATTGGAATCAGATTGCACTTCTTTTTCCATCTCCTTTGAAAACTAGTTTTTTTTAGTAAACACCATTTTTAAGGAGTGAAACTCACTATATACAACATAACTTTTTTTCCATGAAGGATAAAATTCTAATTTTTTCAAATTTAGATTTGCAACTACGATATCTAGTGCTTCCAATTGGTTTCATAGTGTTTTATTCAACTATTTTTCCTTAATCAAGTTTTGAAGTCAACCCAATTACAATTCAGACATAGGCGAACTGTATACAATGTAACTTTTTTTGTATGGATCAAAAAAAAAATTGTTGGATCAAGGACTTCAATATCTAGTGCACTCATATTTTTCAAAAAAAAATTGATAATCTGCTATTTTTCCATGTGCAGAACAAAGAGCTTGATTTTCGTGAAAAACCTATGTTTAATAAAACTAAAAAACCAAATACATAATAAAACCAAAACATATTAAAATTATATTTGTTGGATAGCTCGTTCGAGGACTACCATCATCCAGTTGGTCTGTGAAGTCTCCTCCATTTTCATCCTCCAAGCTTGAAGGGAAAATTCTGGAGTTTTTTGGTGCCAGGGTGAGAAGGTGGGAAAAGGGGGGTTCGAGCAAACCCCCTTTCCACAAAGGTTTCCTTTTTGTTTTTTCTCGGGAATGGTGGGACCCTACATTTAATGGGTTCGCTTAGACCAGGTTTCTAGTGAACCCCCTTTGGGTTCGCTCAAACCAAAAGTTCATTTGAACCCCCAAAAACCAATTTTTTTTGCATGGGGTTGTTTTTTGCAACTTTTCCTTCCACATTGGAATTGTAAACCACTTTTGTGGGTTTACCCGTCTACAACCCAATTTCTATGTGCATTCCCCAACAGAGTCACCAATCTATTGGTTATTTTTTTAGAACCAAACTTAATCTCATGATTTACTTATGAATTTTCTAGAATCCAATGATAAGTAAAGGCAAGGATTGGCCAACAAACAAGTAAAGGATTATCAGGCCCCTACTTCTACACTTTGGGCTCTGTGAAACCCAGGAGGTGGTCCTAATAATGTCTACATGATATTCTTGTGCCATTATAATCATAAACATTGCAACACACAGACAATTCTCATAGAATGGTTCAACAAGAAGAATGTATCAAAGGAGTTGGTTGCTTCTTAACAATAGTTCATACTCAAAACCCGAGAATGGTAAAACCTAACATAATTGTAACCCACTTCAAAAAAATTGATTTAATAAATGGTTTGTTGTTGAATTAATCAATAAAATGCAATATGATCACTTCACTTAGATTAGTGCCTCATCCTTGGAACGGAGTCAACTCTTACATTTACATGCTTTGATAGCAATACTGTATTATAGTATCTCAACATTATATCTCAACCATCACTTCTTACTAACATCCTAGTACATGATTTGATATAAATCTATAGCTCCATTCAATCATTTACATTAACTCTTTGACTCAATAAGCAAGAATAAAACCATACACCAATTGGAAATCAACAAACACAAATAAGATAACCCTTGATTATATTACTTATAGTTTATAAAACCAGTACATAGGAGAGAAAATAGTGCAGAACTTTCACTATTCTATTCTATATTGTCAATATTACTATCAGTAGTACATGTGCATAATAGCAAACTCGAACTTAAGACTTAACACTAAAATGTTTAGTATATGCTTTACAATCCTTGGTGTGATCAATTCCAAAACAACCAACCTCTTGTAGCTGGCCCTAAATTCCCATTTATAGAATATGGGAGCAACAAGCTTTAGGCCAAATTACCATTTTAATCACATTTACATTTGACACTTAATTTCATTTCAATTTCAAAGATTCCCCAGACGGTTACATTTACTCATTGTGAAATGGGGGGAAAGCAAAAGACAGAATTCCATATCATCCATTGAAGAGGATCAACCAGCCTTCCAAAAGGTGTCATTCGTCGTTGCAACAGCTCCAAAATACCTCATCCATGTTGATCAAAGAAGATTCTCCATCAACATCTAAGGCAAGAGCTTATATATTAGTATGTGATTTCTGGAAAAATCTGTGTGTAATTTTTTTACATCAAGGTTTTAGATCATACTCCATGATCTATTATCTGGATGATAAGCAGATCATCCTAATGATGGATCATGGAGTATGATCCGAAATGCTAATGTAAAAAATTTGCACACAATTTTTTCCAGAAATCACATACTAACTATCATGGACTGTGGAAACAAAATGTTATTAATTAGCTTATATACTAACTAGAAAAGGCATATTTTCCATCAAAGGAACAATTTCCAACACCTCTCCTTCACACTAGCCAAAAAAAATTCCAAGTCAGCATCAAAGACAAAGTTATATGTTCGCTAAAAGATATGAACCCGCCACTGTGGTGGAAGTGTCGTCAACAAGAAAAACAAAACCGAGGTGCTACTCTAATTCTTCATAATCAGAGTAAGCACGCCCACTCTTTGTTCTTGCTAAAACTGGAGAAGCCACTACCCCTCCATCATCAAAATCTTCTTGTGCCACTAGAGTAAGAAGGTAACGGACGTACTCTGGGTCAGTATCTCCTTCATCGCTCAAAGGACCAACTGAATCCTCCATGGGAGAGTTGTGCCTACCCATATAAGAATTATTAGCCTTGTGGTACTTATTTTCTTCTTCCCAAAAGACTTAGCCAATTTCCCACCAGACTCTCCCTGGTCATGACCAACAACTCTATTCCTCAGGTGGTAATTGCTCCTGACACCACCCTTCTTAGTTTTATTACGGGCACTTCTCCTACCTTTTGGAATTGTACAACCTCCTGACATGCCAAGTTCAATTTCAAGTGCATCATCCAAGGACTCAAGCCTACTATGTCTCCTCGAACTTCTAACTGGTTAGATAAACTCACCTGGCTTACCCATTCTTACAGAAGAACAAGGCAATAGTTTATGAATTCCCAAGTGCAGAGAAACTTTTTAAATTTGCAAGACAAAGACACTTCACAACTATGTATAAAACCTATCAACCAACGTGAATTCTTCAAATAATAAACCCCTGCAAACCCTAGGTAACTAAAACCTACAGAGCCCACAATAATTTCCCAAGACCAGCCAACTGATACGCAGTCGACACATGAAAATAATTATACCGACTTACCTAGGATAAACTATCCTCAATGACTCTACAACTACCTCTGCAAGTTCACACCAAATTTCTTCACGGCATCTTCATCTAATTGCAATTATGAAGAGAAATATGGCTTCCAACTCTCATTATGTCGAGCAATTTGAGCATTTCGACCATTAATGCTCGAGAAAGGCTTGCGCGAGCTAGCCGACAATCAACCGCTTGATTTTGAATCTCAATCATTGATCATACGTCAAGATGGATCGACAAATAATTAAAATCAAGGTAATTAATTATGAGGAAGCCAACTACATGCACCTATTTCCTTTTTCTAATCAGAAAATCCCATGTGGATATGCATCCACTCTATCTAGACACTTAATCATCCATTTAGCATTAAAGAAACCTTGTTGTGTCAATATCTCCCGCTCGCCCGTGAGAATTAACCCACTTGTACCTTTAATCAATAGCACAATAGGGAGCGGTTAGGATTTTATTTCAATCCACTAACCCATACTTGCCCCTAACACAAACCACCTATCTTGTACAAATTTCTGACAAAAATGATAGCCAAGATCAAAAATACTCATCATATCTCAAACACGTGCAGAAGAAAGAAATTATTATTTTGCACCATCTAGCCTTCCTACTTTCTTAGAAAATTTTATTAATATTTTTCCTTTACTAATGTCCCTCTGGCTTGTTAGATTACTCCATGTGGCAGTCACCTGCTTCCCCGCTGAGAAACAAAAGGCATGAGTGGGTCCCACATGGGATGGCAAGGAGTGGTCAAGATTGACCCACGTCATCCACTATCAACCGTCGATCCTTGCCTGATAAAATATTTGTTGTATTTGAAATTAAATTGGGCCCCTCCACGAAGGGACAGATGTCCATAGCCTGCTAGGTGTGACATTATTTTAAGAGAAAATAAAATCAGATGAGGTAGTGAGGAGTGGGCCTGATGAAGCCACATCGTTAAACAGCCTTCATTGATCACACCAATTCATCACCCATCGTCCTTTCAAAAGTGTTGGGCCCACCAATGAAGAGGGCACATGGCGTTCACTTGCCAACCCATTGGAATTTTTAAATGAAAAATAAAACAGAGCGGGGACACGAGGAATGGCTATGATCTGCTTGCAGTGATCGAACGGTCATCATAAAACCATAAATCTGCACATGCCAAAAGTTAGTTCATAAAAGAGGCCCACTACTAGGCTTATGGTAGACAAGGACATAATAATTAAGGTTAAAACCTTAGGCGACCATGGATAATATCTGAGCCCAAACCCAGACAAATATTTTGAAGAACATCAACCCCGATCAATATAAGGCAAAACTTTTACTATGATAGGAAATAGTCGAGATCGTTAGGATTCAGGTGCCGGTAATAGAACGAACTCAATGACATAAGTCACAACTTAACAGATCGGGAACCTGTGACAAAAGGTCAATGACGAAATATAATGATTTCCATAAACTTCAAACTCAAGGGTAACTTGGGAAGGGTTTTAACAACACAAACCCTAAAGCATGGATAGTGAACAAAACCTTAAGCCTAAATGTAAGGAAATAACCAAATTCTGCAAGATTTTGAGATGGAAAACAAAGCATTATTTTTAGAGGTTCCATCACATGTCTCATCAATAAATTGGTCAAATTCAGTCGAACTACATGGTATCTATGTGTATAATGTAGGCAAGGCTTATCTTTGATAAGCCCCTGGGGCCCCCAGGATATTCTTTTACCTAGGTTCTTCAACAAAATCTTAGAAAACACAAAAACATTTGAAAACTTAGAAAACCCAAAAATATTTGAAAATTGAAAACCCAAAACATTGGAAAAACAATCAAAACCCATAAACAACCTCAAATAATCAAAAACCAAAACATCCATAAAAGACCAAAAACAACCTCAAAACATTTTCAAAATACCAAAAACATTGAAATATTTCAGAAAATTCCAAAACCATCTATCTCATTTCAATTTCACCCGCAATAAAAACCTTCATCCATAATAATGCAATCTTCATCTTCAAAATTTGGTCAAACAAGTAGAAAAACAAGTGTCGCAAGTCATAAAGTGAGAACTTGAAATTCAAAATCTAAAATTCTAGATCATGGGCAAACGAGTCAGTAGCATTTGTATCAATGACCTATCACACACTTAGTCTTAGTCAAAACATCTGATAAAAATTTCTTAGGATGCATCTTTCCTACACTAGGCATCAACATCATAAATCACCTCAGCTATGTTATGTTGGCAAGAGATATAAATAACACTAACTGTTTTTTTTTTACCTTTTCTTATGATTTATCTTATTGACCCATTCCAAGGACCTCTCAATGATGTCTATCAAAATTATTTAGAGAGAATGGAGAATCGATCATTATCTTTCATTTATTACGCTTGTGTGGTATTCTTGTAAAACAATATTGGCACATACTTGCTTAGTTGTGTGTAGAGAGGTCATTTGGAGTGGATTGTTGACTATTGTGTATGCTTTGGTCTGAGATATTTTGAACTGCTAAACTACATTCCAATGAGGTTTTCATGTGTCAAAATGTGAACAAGAGCTATCATATTTGTTTGTAGAGTCAAAGTCCATCACACTAGATACAATGCCATCCTGGTTATCAATACCATGATGCATTGTGTCTATGTGTTATATCAAAAATAAGGAATGGCGAAGATTCCCTATCCCAGATATGAGCAAATCATCAATCTCATCACCATAATCTAATAAAGTCTTGATGAATCATGAACTTGTTGGACTTCTAAATCAATCTCAAAATCAATGGTCAATCCATTTGTCTTATTCTTCTATCTTCTTTCCACGCTAACAAGGTATCATGATAGTCAATAAAAATCATAAATGCATCTGCCCTACATCCACAAACTATTAGCATACATACATCCTGCATAATCATACCATAACATCTACATATCATAAAGAATGACATCATCATATGGAAAACACAAAAAAGAAAGTATATCCATCTCATAACATGTCATAAAAAGATACTGAAAAAGAGAAGGAAACATCTATGGAATTGCATCCATATCATATATCGCATATCCCATAAGCATCACATCATAGATCATCTCATATCACATGGCACAAATAAAGAAATGCATCCATAACATCAACATTTGCATCCATGCATGATCATAACACATGCAATAAATACATCACATCACATATCATAAATGCATCACATCATGAATTGAATCAAACCATCTCATATATATATATCTCAAAAATGAATTTCATGATACAATATCATAGTCAAAGTGTAACTATCATCAAAATTACATATACAGGAGGCTGTCAAAAATGAGCCAATGAATGTGTATACATGTATAAATCAGGCTATAAATAAAACAAGTGTTTATATAAGGAGGCTATCCCCTATTGCCTCGGTCCCCATGATGTGGTTGATCCTTCCTATGGCTAGGCTCTCCTAGTTGTCTCATAGATGGAGGACCCTCTGACGTTCTCGGCACTGCCCCACTCCTCTATGAGTAATCTGGTTGTTGCATTTCTTGAGGAACATCTTGGTGATATAAGATCCTATAATATACTACCTCTAAAATGGCATCTTTATACATCCAAGTAGCCACCACCTGTCCCTGAGCTACAACGGTCACAACCTCTAGTTGTTGTCATCCTCGGCTCCTAGGAAACCTATAGGTCTAGATGTTATTGCAACTATACCTCATGATCCCTCTTTGCTATCATGGCCCGCAGTTGCTATCGAACTGGTCCCTCTCTATGATAAGAGACAGAATATTCCCATCCCTAGGATTTGGCCCCGATGGCTGTTGTGGTTGATTTGGTTGCTGGTGGGCTTGGTGCCCCTAGTCTTGATGCCCTTGATCTTGTCCAACCTTCTCTTTGTGACCCTGATCTTGTACTCTCTATTGATTGGGTTGTTGATCTGGTTGTTGTCCCCCTCTTCCCACACCTTTTCCCCGACCCCTGCATCTACCATGGGGGTATCCGGGGCTGGTTCTATCAATCGTGTAGGAGGTGTCCACCATGCATCATAAGCCAGGGTGGTCCCCGCAACTAGTGGCCCCTAATCATATGCCCATGGACGAGTAACCAGCTATTAGAAGTCATCTATCACCACCTAGAATAGAATCTGAGGCCCCCAGTCTACCTCTCTCTATGACTATTCAAACACTGTTGTGTAATCATCAGTTGGTGCATCCTAAATCTCACCAAACTATCGAGCCATGTGGTCAAGTAGATAGCACTCGATCATAGTGTGCTCACGACCCTAGAGATATTAGGTCTACCTGGCAAAGAAAAGTTACTTTTGATTGTCATACCATGTTGGAACCTATAGCCATGGCCTCCATATGAAAATGGTCATGTCATCTATGACCCTCCTCTAGAGGGGATCCCTGTAGGCCTAGTATGTTGTAATGTCATCGCCACTCAATATCGGAAGACAATGGACTCATCCTGATCTATGTCTGCTAAAACCACAATAGGTCTCAACACTGTAATATGCTCATAGGCCCAAATGTGCAGAAGCATGATACCGGCCCCAATGCCTGTCCCCAGGCAGTATACTGCTTGATGCATATCATGATGCAATGAGGCCAACATAACTAGACCCCATGCATACTATACCATCATGTGAGTCATACCATGTCATACTAGTCCCCAACCTAGACTAAAGCCTTTGCTCCATCAGTCTGGGGAAATCACGCTAGAAATCAGGGAATCCATGACCAATCTAAAAATGGGAACTCATCTGTAGTACAAATCCAAGTTGATTTGTGAGCTCACTAAAATAATCTCATCTTACTGCAATATCTCGCAACATGCATCCCTCCCAGTGTCTGTTTCATAGATGACCTGCAGAGCTATGTGAATAGGTAGCCAGAGGATCCACCACACATCCTCAAGTGTAACCGTGGCCTCATCGGTGGTGAGATGGAATGATGATGTCTCATTACACCATTGCTCAATCAATGTCATCATCATCACTAAATGGGTGCATATCTTAGGCATTTAAGTAATGAACCCTAACCCTAGGGCTCCAAGGTACTCCTATTGTTGCACATCGAAGTCATGCACTACTAAAAAAAGGTCAGATTGACGCTCTCGGGACATGAGGGGCTGAATATCCTCCTACATGCATCATGCCCACAATGTCAATTTGCCTAAAAATCTGGAAACTAGTTAAAATCTAATTGTCTGAATCCTAGAACATCAATAGTGTCACTATTTATAGGGTGTGTCACTATATTCTTTAAGGGGTGTGTCGTTGTTTTACAATGCATGTCACTATACTAAAATTGGTAGGCACAGGGTAAACCCACAAAAGTGGTTTACAATTCCAGTGAGGAAGGAAAAGTTGCAAAAAATGACCCCATGCAAAAAAATTGGTTTTTGGGGGTTCGAATGAACTTTTGGTTCAAGCCAACGCAAAGGGGGTTCACTAGAACCCTGGTTCGAGCGAACCCATTAAATGTAGGTTCCCACCATTCCTAGGACATTGTGTAAGAGAAAACCTTTGTGGAAAGGGGGTTCACTCGAACCCCCCTGGTTCAAGTGAACTCCCCTTTTCTCACCTTCTCAACCTCTGGCACCAAAAAACTCTAAAATTTTTCCCTTTGAAGCTCGAGTTGAGGATGAAAATGGTGGAGACTTCACAAACCCAAATGGTAGTCCTCGAACGAGCTATCCAATGAATATAATTTTAATATGTTTTGGTTTTATTATGTATTTGCTTTTTTAGTTTTATTAAACATAGTTTTTCATTGAAAATCAAGCTCTTTGTTCTGCATGTGGAAAAATAGCAGATTATCAAAAAAAAATTGAAAAATATGAGTGCACCAAATATTGAAGTCCTTGATCCAACAAAAAAAATGAATTTTGATACATACAAAAAAAGTTACGTTGTATGCGGTCCGCCTATGTGAATTGTAATTGGTTTGACTTCGAAACTTGATTAAGGAAAAAATATTCAATAAAACACTATGAAACCAATTGGAAGCACTAGATATCATAGGTAGAAATCTAAATTCAAAAAAAATAGAATTTTATCCTTCATGGAAAAAATGTTGTATACAGTGAGCGTCACTCCTTGAAAATAGTGTTTACTGAAAAAAACTAGTTTTCGAAGGAGATGGAAAAAGAAGTGCAATCTGATTCCAAAAATTTTGAATAAAATATATTTAGAATCTACAGACAAAATTTCACAAATCACTAGTTTGCATCATCTTCAAATACCTCACAGTTTAACCACTATAGGTGCCTGAAAGTGAAGATTTACTTTAAAAAATTATTTCAGTGTTCAGTTTGGCCAAAAATTGTAAACCAATATTGTGGGATCACCCTGCATCGTTGTTTAGAAAGTGTGTTGCCATTTCTCAATGGCATCGCTAAACTAAAAACCCACGACACGTTGCTATTTGCAACATGTCACCTAAACTTAAGTGTGTTTCCAAACGAAAATTTCCTGATGTGTTGTTGGAAACTAAGTGTGTTGCTATAAAATCAATAGTAACGCTGGCCAGTTCCTAATGCATTGCAATACGATTCCCTAAATGACCTAGTTTCAAACCCTAATAAATGCACCAAAATGCGTAAATCAAGAAAAGTTTTGAGTCACATACCTGAGGTCCTACGTTTTCTTGGTGCTAAAACTCTTGAACTTGGTCGGAAAGGTGTGTAGGAAGCACACATCGTACCATCTCACCAAGGTGTCAGATCACAGGAGCGGCAATTTGCTTGAAGTCAAGAGTGCAAATGAATTGAAAGTGACCCTTTGGCACCTATTTATGCCTAAAAAATAGGGTTTTCACCCTAATTTGAGGGAAAAGCTAGGGATTTTAGCCTGTTTATCCATTTTTCACACCATGAAGCTTATTTTGAGCCATTTTTTGCATTTTTGAGATTTTTTTTCACATCTTAGAGCCATTTGGGACCCCTGAATCAATGTTTCATCTTTTTTGAGAGATCAACCCAAAATTCCAAATTTTTGCTCGATCTCTTGAGGGGGAAGGATACCAGCTTAATTCTTTCCACTGGGCAATAGTGGGGCATCCAAAAATTAGAAATTTAGAAAAAAAAATTGATCTGAGCATTAGCATTAGTCTGAAAAGTGTTAGTCTTTGAACCAATTTAACAGGTACCTTGCTTCAAAGAGGGGGAAAATGTAGACACTTAAAAATGTCTTGAATGATACTACACACTTGAATTCAATCACTAACATCGTTTCACCCTAATTTCATCCTCTTTTCGCATGTTTGATTAAATAAGCCTAATTATTCAATTAAATGCATCATTTTCATTTATTAATCTAATTGATTTAATTAGGTTAATTCACCCCCTTTCATCTTCACCTTTCATCCTGTTTAAATTGAATAAATTAAATTATTTAATTTTAACACCTTATGTCCTCTCATTTCATTAAATAATCTTAATTATTTAATTAAATGTCAGTTTGGATCCCTTTTCATTAAATAAATTAATTATTTAATGGATATCTTATTATTCCTCATCTTTCACAATTAAAACTTAGTTTTAATTACTAATTGCTAATTTTCTTCACCCATCCACTTGCATAGGGAATATTCCAAAGGAATATTCTCCTATTTGGCTCCAAAAAATGGAATGTTCTTTCCTAACAAACTTTGTAACAAACTTTCAAAGTTGTTATAAAGTGTGTCTGTTTGAATCATTCTCATCCATTGATGCTTTCTTTGATCCATGTGATCTTTGATTCTCATCCATTGATAAGAATATTTGATCCATGTTTCACCCTTCATTCAATATTGACCATTGATTGATCAAATTGATCTGAGCCCTTGATTCTTCATTTGTTCTCCTATAAATACATCACTATTTGGAGAGAAATGGATCCATATTTTGATAGAAAAGTTATTTTGTTGAAATTCATACTCACTTGCATCCACATTTAGCATTTGTTAGTATTTTAGCTTAATCTTCATCCATATTATCATAAGCATCCATTAATGGCTTCCATCTTAGTTTAGCTTACATCCATTTTCAGCATAATTTGCATCCATGGCTTGCATCTTTGAACTTTGTTTCCATTTAGGATAGCTTGCATCAATCTCCATCAAGAATTTTAGCATTTAGCACTCATTTTCATCATGTTAAACTAGTTTTGCATCCATGTTTTGTTCATATTTCATCAGTTTCACTGGTTTTCATCAATAAAATCTATTGGAACAGGTCATATTATCCAAGGGATTGGGAAATGGTCACCATTCCACATCAATGCGACACCACTCCCCCAATGGGAGAAGAATTGAAGTCTTAGAATAAGTTTCCTTCAAGCTTTCGTGTTTACTTCATGTTAGTTTAATGATTTCTTAGTTTCTTGAAGTTTTCAAACATCTCATTGGGATCATGTCTTAGGGTATTAAATAGGCTTTAAGTTCATTTGGATCTGGTTTATTTAGTTTGTACTTTGACTATGGTCATAATATGATAGCACAATGATAGTATGGTAGCCAAGATAATGATATTTTCTCAAAGACAATAGATAGTGTTGGAGTAAATAGATAATCACCTAATGATTAATTAGTGATTAATTAATTATTAGGCCTCTTTTACTTTATTACACTTTTTCTAAACTTAAGAGTGTTTTTATTATTAGATTGTTTATTTATAGATAAGGTTGTCTCATTGCATAGGATAAGGAAACTTATCCCAATCTAATCTAATCCTCATCTAGGGTTGTTTTTTTCTTTTATAAGTATTCATTTATACATTGTAATCATTCCATTATAATTTAGATTAATTCAATGCACATAAAGTTATTTTTCTGGATCAATCATTATCTCATGGTTGCAAAAAAAAACATTTTTTTTATCTCTCTTGGTGATAGGTGTTTTGGTTGCAAGTGATTTATGGGAGCTATGGAATTCACTATCAACTCCAACGTGGTATTAAAGCACTAGATCTATGACTTCCTATCTAAATTCTGAGAGATCCAACCTTGAGGAAAAATCAGCTCATCCTAGAGTGAAAGTGGCATCATCGTTGAGTCTAGAATGACCAAAAACCTAAAGGATGCTTGTTGAATCACTCAAATTTGAGTAGTTACAAAAAAAAGAAAAAAAATAGAGTATGCTTAGATCTTGAGGAAAATTATGTACAATTTCTTGTCAACCTACATAGGACCAGTAACACATAGGTAGGTATAGGTTTTCTTTTAAAAACATATTTTTTAGTTTTATTATTTTCCAAAAAAAAGGGGGAAAATTTGTTTTAGGGTACAAAGGTACCCTGCCACATAGGCACAAAAACCCTATTGTACCCTATAGCAGGTTGACATCACCTCCCCGATGGTTTTTACTATACCTGTTGCCACTTAATATCTTTGGCGACTATTAACCAACTTCTCATAGCCACCTCCTAGTGGTCGATTGGTGATTTTTTCTTGGCAACCACTTTCTAACACCCCTTATTAGTAATCATAATATTTTTATCACCACAAAATATACTAGCAACCATAACAAAATCCCAGCAAACAAAATATTTTGAGTACCAAGCAGAATATTTCGACAAACTATGAATTTATCAAATGTCAACTTTTTTTTTTGAAAAAGGGAATATTTGAAAAATATTCACTGATATAAGCATGATGTCACACTAACATCATTTTTATGATTAGATCTTTACCCCCTCCTAGCCCCCATTTGGCCTAAAGGAGCAGTTTTTTTCTTTTTCCATAACTTGGGCATACGATGTCAAAATTGTGAAAATGAGATATCATCATAAAGATGGTTCCACATACTTTCCAATGGTGTAGGTCTCATAATTAGATTTTTTTTTGGTATATTTATATCATTTTTGCTTCCAATCTTATAACTTTTTCACCTAGATATCTTTGATTTTTTATGATTCTTGTGTCATTGAAAATCTATTTTTTAAGGCTCTTCAAATCCATTCATAAACTTTTTCTAGATTCTTCCTCAGCATATTTTATTTATTTATTTTTTATTTCACATTCCTCTTGATTACTTGGAAATTTTTGCATCTATAAAGGATTTATTTACATGAGATGACTTCATTTGATCTACTTTACATGTATTGAGGTTATCAATCTCTGATTTTTCATTTGAGGAAGTATCATGGGTTTTTTCATCCTTTTATAGTCATTCGAGAAAAGGATAATTATCTTGGAAAATGACATCCTAATGCATCTCAGGTGGATTAATCTTTTACCTTATCTTTATGGACCCATACCTACATCAAACACACCAGGGAGTAGCTCAACATGGGTTATTAGTAGTGATCATGTTGTAGGAGTAGTTTGTTCTAGTGTTGATCATGACACTATGTGTGTTGTATCGGACATTGATTGACCCCACACATTTTAGACTCAAATTTGGGAGATTCATGGAGATCCTCATATATATCTATTCCTAGAGGATCTTGTTGTAGATTGTCTCATTCCTCTTATAGATGTAGACTACATACCTTTTTATGATGATACTTTAGAGGATCTTGAGTATAACATAGTTCTTGCATGTTTTGATGGTTTACAGACTTTTCCTCATGTTCCCACTCTTTAGATTGAGATCCAATCTCTATATTTTGTTGTTCCTAATCATCTTGGCATCACCACATCCTTGGCCCCCATTTTTTCAGTGCAGTAGGACATTAATCTTCTTCCATACATAGCAACTTTGGATTCATATCTTGTAGACATTCCATCCTTGTTTGTAGATTCCTCTATTGTAGTTTGGAGGATTAATTGAGGACATTCATCTCCTCTTTTTTGATAGCCACATCGTCGCTATTTTCTCATCATCTTCATCACCTTTGCATCTTTTCCTACATCAATTTTCATAGGATCTTGGATTGGCATTATCTCATTCCAATATGTGGACATTTGAGTAGTTTTTAGAGGCACACATCATTTGTATTTGGATTCTTGATTCTTCCAATTTTTGGGAACAACTTCTCCAATCACTAGTGGATTTATTTCTTCCTAAGGGGAGAAATGTTGTTTGTAGGTAGTGGATCATGGTCTATCTTTAGGCATTCATTATTGGTGCAAGAGCTCTTTCTTTGTGGGGGATTCATATTTCCATATTCTCTCTCTTATTAGGGGATATCAATTGTACTTGTGTGACAAAAGAAATCCTTTGGGGCTCACAATGATTCCTCCTTCTATTCTTCTTTCACTAGTGCAATTATTTCATTTTCTCTTTTAGAGAGGAGTTTTTTCCATTTGGTTTTCTTCTTTTCTCTTGTTATGAGAGATTTCATTTGTTTGTACATGAGTACCTCATTAGGCCTTGTATCCAAGACCCATCCATGCATCCATTATTGCATTCTTCATCAAGTTTTTAGCTTCTTGCCAAGTTGATCTTAAGGAGGGTGTTAGGGTAAATAGGTAATCACCTAATGATCAATTAGTCATTAATTAATTATTAGGCCCCTTTTACTTTATCACACTTAAGCTAAACTTAGTAGTTCATTTTTAAATTATTATATTGGGTTGTTTATAGGTAAAGTTATCTTATTGCATTTAAGATAAGGACACTTATCACAATCTAATCAAATCTTCATCTAGGGTTACTTTTTTCTTTTATAAGAATTCATGTGTATATTGTAATCATTACATTACTATTCAAATTAACTTAATGCACATATAATCCCTTTTTTGTATCAATCATTCTCCCATGGTTGCATAACAAATCAATTGTTTTGATCTCTCTTGGTGATAGGTGTTTTAGTTGCATTTTTGAGATTTGTGGGGTTCACTATCAACTCTAACAAGGTATTAGAGCAATAGATTTATGACTTCTTGTTTAAATTTTGAGAGATTTAGCCTTGAGGGGAAAATTGACTCATCTTGAATTGAAACAAGCATCATTGTTGAGTCCAAAATGACCAAAACCCTAAGGATCACCTATCGAATTGCTCAAATTTGAGCAGTTACAAAAATGGTGTTAAAATTCTCTTAATGTTAATGCTCTTTTGAATACCCTATATGTTCAAGTATTTTTTATTATTCCTTGAAATTTTAAAATGTATGAAGGAATACCTTTAAATACAACAATATAGAAAAAAAATTAGCACAAGTGTGTACTAGGTGCAGTCACAATGGCTAGTGGAAGGAAGTCAACAATATTTAATTTGGAATTAAATTTTAAATTTTAAGATTAAAATTTGTGATTGTGAAAATGAAAAAAACAATTGTATACCAATCAATCTAGTCCAAGATGGAGAATGGGATATTAAGAGATTGAGAGAAGTCTCTAGGATTGAATGGTATTGGGATCAAGATACGATATTCCATAATCTAAGTTCACACAAAAATATGTCACTTGAAGACAATATTACATAAAGGGCACTATATTCAAAACAAACCCAAAACATAAGGGAAAAGGACATGGGTGTGCAATTTTTACCATTATATTTTAACCCCATTTTAATTTGTATGTGAATGTTGCATAGAAAACTATATACACTTACAATTTCACATTATGTTTTTCCCCCTAATTTATTGTACTTAATTAAGCTTCTATTTTTCCAAATTATGCATTCCAAAGCCTATTTTTTACCATTTTTCGAAGAATGACAAGTATTAAAAAAATGCATTTAATCATCAAATTATCCCTGACTTTGAGTGTCCTAGAATTTTGAGCTAGGACCCAGTCGCCCATGGGCAACTGGGTCCCCATTTTTCTTCATGACCCAAATTTAAATATGTTTTTGGTGGTATTTTAATATGCAAAATTCAAATGTGAATTGTCAGCTTTTGGAATCTATTTTTTGGGAAATTAGATGAACACCTATAAATACCTAGTCATTTTATCATTTGAGATCTATAAACTAGCAACACACATTCAAGAGAAAAATTATTGTCAAAAGCATTATTGAGCAAGTCAAGAGTAGCATTATCAAAGTTCATTACAACAATTCAAGATCCAACATCATGTCAAATCCTATGTGTCTTCATATTCATGTTTTATGAATAATAACATTGTTGTAGATCTTTAAAGCATTCAAGAATTCAAGGATTCTATCAAGAAAGATCCAAATCCTTGAAGTGATGTGTATGTCTTCAGTCCTTCAAGGCCAACATTGAAGGGTGGTGAGTAGCAGTATTTTTTCATTCATTATTTTCTTCATTTCCATTAAGGTTTTATCATTGACATTACCATTGTGGAATTGGAAACACTTACACGGGGTTTGACTAAGGCAAGCCCTTATATGGAAAAGCATCTTATCTCTTTGTGAATGTGGAGGTTGCAAGTTTGGAAAGGATTGAAGAGATCTTGAAGACCCATTTTACAGATCTATGCACATTGTTGGTTTGCATCTTAATGAAAGTATAGAAATGATGGAACAATACACCTTAGGTCATTAGGGTGTACCATATTTTTATGTTTCATTTTGGCGAACCTGACTTTCTTACATCATAGCTTTCTGATTTGTTATTCATTTCAAACCCTAGATCTAGGTTTTGCATCATTGTTTTTTGCATTTCTCATCTAGGTTTTGTTTCATTATGTTTCACATTTAGGGTTGCATATTACATCATAAAAATCATAAAAATCCAAAAAATATTACATTCATATTGCATCATAGGTTGCATTATAGTATGTTTTAGTCATTTAGATCATATTTTCATTTCAAAATTGCATTCAAAAAGTGTCATTTCATTTCAAAATCAGCATACATTTGCATTTGCATTTCTTTAAAAAATTCTAGAAAAATAGTTACTGTCAAACCTGTTTACCAATAGGTATAGTAACCTTAAACATCAATCCAAATATTCAGCCTTTGAATTTTCAAAACCCTATACAAAGACCCAATCACCCCCGGGTGACCCTGTCCTTGTACAGTTGTCTCAACAAACTTGTTCACACTGTTCTATCTCTATCTGCTCAGTTGCACTATACTTGAATATCTCTATTCTAGAATCAGTAACTACATTAAGCATTTTGTATCTAGTCCATTTAGTGAAAGAAAGTGCATTGTTTAAAATAAAAATTTGCATTCAAAATCATCATTTTCAAGTCTTTGCATATTTCATTCAATCAATTATTATATTTTAAATCTAAAAAATTTCATTCACATTTGTTCAAAAATATTCAAAATTATTGCATACTTGCATCTTGCATCAAATTGGAATACATTAAGAAAATTCTAGAAATTTATTTACTATTACAACTGTCTACAAGTAGAATCAGGATCCTTACGCAATTTAATTCATAGAAAAAATTTCATTTTTCAAAACCCTTTGACCAAGACCCAATCACCATTGGGCAACCCTATCCTATTTGTCTTGGCTACACAAAATTTCTTTGAGACCTTTGTTGTTGTGATTATTGTTTATTCCTACTTGTTGCTTACTATTTCTAGGTGTTTGATGTCTTCACTTAGTATATTGGTATTCATCTTGGGCACACTTTTGGTGTTGTGAAACTTGCACATGAGTTTCACAACCTAGTGTCCTATTGCCAATACTTCAGTGAGACGTAGTTCAAGACTCATGGCATCCCACACTACTAGTACATCTGATGTGGATCTTGATTTCTCTAACCTTTTCACGCCAAGTGTTCCCAATACTCAACCCATTTTACATTCCATCCCTAATGCTATAATTCTCGTGACTTTACCATCAACCACTATCACTGATGTTGAAACCATGGTAGCTCATGTCCCTGAAGAGAAACTGAAAAAATTGGAAAAAGCCTTAGAAAATATTCAAGATTATGTGGGCATGGAATATTTTATTGGCACAACGATCCCTATCATAGATAACATAAGTAAAATGTTTGATAATGATCAAGAATTAGAGGTAGTGCATAGTCTATCCCACATCATAAACAATCATGTACCTATAATGGCTAGTTGTGCTCAAGCTTTGGGGCATACTCAAAGCCAAGGAGGAATTCAAGTTTCTCTCCCTACAACTATAGCCAATATTCCCACATATGCAAATCCAACTGTTACCACAACAATCCAACCAAGCAATAGTATAGCTTCAACTTTGGGTATTTCCACTAGGAATCCTTATAGGTTTTTCAACTCAAACATCATATCTCCAAACCCATCACCCTTCACAAACTTTCAATATAGTACTCCACATAATGCATATACACTTCCACCATATTCATTCCCAAAACACAATAAGAAATGATTATGTCATAAACCAACTCTTGTAAAATGTGACATCCCTTCAACAACAAATATCAAAATTGAACCAAACTCGAAATGGAAAACAATTACAATATGTCAAGAGAAACCCATTGTCATTGGAGATATTGAAAGAAGAAATTCCACAAAACATAGAGATACCCCGCTTCGAGAAATACAATGTGGAGTCACTGAAAAAGTAACCCTTCTACTTTTTCTGGCTTGTTTGGGCCCTCCTTGTGATTGCGGCTTAATGTTGGCTTGATTTAGTGTTGTAATATGGATAACACGTTCACATTAAGTCTTGGGCCCTTGTGAACTAATGGATTTTAATGGTAACTTGCTAAAGTGTTGTAATTCACTTTCACACTTTTCTAGGGTTTTATCAAATAATCAAACTTAATAAACCTATTTTTAATCAAAATAAACCTTAATCTTGCCTTATTTGGAGTGTTGTAAAGTGTTGTAACATATTTTCACATTTCTTTCGGCTTATCATTAATAATTTGGCTTTATTATGCTTTAATTGGCCCTATTTTGCATCCACAAGCCTCATTTATTGCATCTTTTCGACGATAATCTCGACATCGATCATTGACCAATCATAATTCAGGTGTTTCTGGCTTGTGTGGCCTAGATTTGGTGATCTAGGACTCATTCACCAACTTGGGCGAATGGGTTCTGTTGTGCACTTTTTGTACACATGCCCCACCAGAGGCGGGGACCCTCTTTTGCTTGCTTTTTGGTTTTATTTTAGGTTTGACCTTTTCTCCTTAAGCAATAGGCTCCTTTGATTTTGGGTTTGTTTTACCTGGTTGAATTAACAATCCATCTGCACTTTAGGTGCCTTTATTTGCAACATCTTGACCTCAAGTGATGTCTGGGACCTCAGCTTTCCATGCAAGTTTCACTAAGGCATTGAATTATGCAAGTTAAGGAGAGTTTCAGAGAATTCATTCCCTTCTGTATTTTTCAAGGTGCTTGTCTTTCGTAGAATCTGCCCCATTGTGGATTCCCTGAGGGTCTATTTTTGGAGAATTTGGCCCCTACCGGATTCCCTGAATCCATCTCTTGGTCGTATTTTTGAGCTTTGAGGGGTCACGTCACTACATTAATGGCTTGTTAGTCACCACATAAGGATGCATTCAATGCTATTTGGGAATGCGATTTAAAGCTTTGGCATTGCATTTTCATTACTTGTTTGTTGCATTTGAAGAACTCTTTGCATCCCTCAGTATTTGGTGTTGGCGACTTGTGTGGCAACATTAGGGTTTTTTCATCGATCATCAACTCAACATTCAGGTGCATTCAACTCACTAGAATTGGCCTCTCCATTTGAAAGGTAAGGTATTTTAAATCCCTCATGATTTCAGCTTGGTTTTGTGATTGTTTTAAGGATTCGATGATATATTCATTTGTTATTTATTTCTTAATCATCGGTCAATTTTGGGGGGTGATATTTGCATTTGTTTGTTGATTGTGCTTGATTTGCTTGGATTTAAATGAAGAATAATTGGTGTTTGAGGTTGATCATGAAGCCCTTTGTGATCTTTGGTTGTTTATTTGAATTTGCATGAATTAGGGCATCATCTCCACCATGAGGGTTTCTATTCGAGTTCACAATTAGGGCATTTAGGTTTTTATGTAAACTAGGGTTTGAATCTAAAGCGTTTGAATATGATTGCACTAAGTTTAGAATTAATTCACGGTGGTTGATATGATGGGAAATTTGCAAACCCTAGTTGTACATGTTTCTTTTCCCTAATTCTAGTTTTAGAAGATTTGATAGCGATATAAACACTTTGTGATGGGTTTGAATTTGAATTTGTTCTACATTATAAACTTGTGTTTGAACTCTAGTCCATAAATGCATCTAAATCATGAGTTTAAATTGAGAAATGTGAGTCAGGACTTGGTTTTTTTGCAAAATTGAAGAAACAAAGATAAGCTAAGAACTTCGGGAAATCCACCTACACACGGATTCTTTGAAGGTTAGTTATGTTGAGAAATCTGCATCCTCACGGATTCTCTAAATCTGTCAAAAGTCCCAAATTCCCAAGATTGTGCTAAGTTGAATTAATGCATGGATGTGACTTCAAAACTAACCTAGGGATGGCTTCATGGCATTAGCGAGATATCATAAGTTATATTTTGGTTGGGTCCCACTCTTCAGAAAATCCATCATGTCGTGGATTCTTCGAGTGTCATTTCTTTCATAAAATCTTCCTGCTCACAGGTTCTCTGAATCTATCGAAGCATGAAAATCCCAAAGTCTTGTAAGGTGTGAATGAATGCTTGAATATGTTCTTATCATTTGAATGTAAATGCTTGTGTGATGTTAGCAGTGGAATGATGACTTAAGTTTGAATTGAATTGGTCTTTTCAGAAAATCCATCATCCTCTAGATTCCCCAAGCTCACCTATCTTTAGAGAATCTTCCTAGGGGCGGATTCCCTGAAATCCATCCATGCCCAAAATCCCCGAAGGTATGAAAATCCCAAAGTTGTGTGATATTCCATTCTAAGGTTTTGTGATGGGATTTTTTAAGATTTCCATGATGGTTTGAAGGTTAATTGTGTAATATTTATAGACTCTTATGGTTATCTTTATGATATGTTTGGATTCAATGCTTGATTGTGCTTAATATCATGGTAATTGTTGTTTCTTTCTAATATATGTAGGTCGAGTCCAATCAGGGGAAGGGCTCTAAGACAAAGAAATCTGAACTTGGTTCGGAAGAACCTCAAAGCAGAGTTGAAAGGATGAAGTATGATTGCAAGGGTATTTGGCCTGAATAATAAGATTCTTTCAACATTGAGCAAGATCAGTGATACCAACATGGGCCATGTAGACTATGATGATTTTAAACATAGGATGTTTGGGAATGCACCTTCTAAGCTTGTTGAGATCATCACCCATACAAGACTGGCTCAAGCTATAGGATTTCCATCCACACTACAATATCCAGAGTTAGTTTTGGAGTGTGCCAAGCATTATGATTCAAACAAGAGAGTGATTTTTGGTCCCCAAGGGAGGATTATGGCAAATTTGACTGAAGAATCTATAGCAAAGGCTTTTAATATTGGCTCACATCATAAGCTGATGAAGGTTAACATAAAGGAAGCAGGGGAATTTTATGCAAAGGATCCTGATAAGGCTTTGGCCATAATGAATAGTAATTGGATTGCTAAGCCAAAATCACACTACTCAAAGTTTCCCAAGCAGTTGCACATGAGTGATTTTAAATTAGAATGCAATGATATGATTACCCTCTTGGGCAGAATAATGGGATTAGAGGAGGCCTTCATATTCAAGAATTGGATGTTTTGTCTTATTTCACAAATTGTGAAGGGAATCCATTATCACTAGGCAAGTATCTTAAGTGACAACTTGGACTTGCAATTGAGGAATGTGCAGGATACAAAGAAATTCACCATGAACTCCTACCTTGTATATTTATTGGTCAAGAAGAACAAGTATAAGGGTCTGAGTTGCAAAGGAGTCTTGGCAAGGATAGGATATGTGATGTTTACCCTCAAGTCCAATTTAATACTTCCAATTATAGGAGGGTGAATGATGCCTTTTTCATGTATGTCACCAGATTGTTACAGGATGCACTACACATTAGAATTTAAGTAGAGGCCATGGATTTGATAAGGAAATGCATGGTTAGTGGTTTATTTAGTTTCCAAAATTCTCCTATCTTAGAGTGCAAGGATCACCAAAAGTTCCTATTAGATTGCCGAGGTATCCCACAAATAAGCTTATTTTGCTAGAATTAACTAGGAAGCTGGTGGCCTTTGATACAATTGTAAAAGATATGAACAAGACAGGACTTGGAGCTGAATTCCCATTAAGAATTGGAGTCATGGAGGATTGTCCCTCTATTCAAAGTGCCTATTATTCTGAGGAGATGGTGTAGTTTCATTTATATTCACATATGGTACAAATAGAAATAAATTTAATCCCAATGGAATTGCTCAAAATTTGGCAAGTAGAGAATACATGCACAAGATTCACATAGAGGATTATTGGGCTAACTGCAGAGATGAGTTTGAGGTGATCAGAAGAAAGTGTTATAAGTTATCCTTGAGACTGATCAAATTGCATAAGATAGCCAATGTTCCTGATTAGGTGGACAATGAAGAGGATCTTATGTAGCATCATGATTATGAGCAATATAAAGATAAATCACTTCTTGTTGTCAATTGGTCTGAGGAGGAGGTAGTTGACTTGAATGTACTTAATGCTCCTATGTTGAGATACTCCAAGTTGTGGGTGAAGCACAAGATTCTGGACTTGGAGACAAATGGCGCCAAGTTCACATATGATTTGATGGGAGATCTTGAATCCCATTCAACAGAAGAAGAAGCAAAAAGGATGACACAACTAAACTCCATTCGGAGGATGTGGAGAAAATACAATTCCTCATTAAGAGAAGGAACGGGAGCTAGGAAAAGGGTAAGGAAAGGAGGCAACCTATTGCCAATGCTAGGAAGCCCTCAAAAGAGATCATTGAAGAAAGTATTAATGAGGCCCATCCTCCCAAGAAGAGAAAGATTATTACTGAAGGTCAGAGGATGGCCAAATCAAAGAACGCCAAGGTTGTTGAAGAGGAAATCACCCAAACCAAAGTAGTTGATGGTGAGAGCTCAAGAGAAAAGAAACAAGTATATGTGAGGATAAATTCTCCCAAGTAGAGAGCACCTCCTATAGAAGATATGAAAGACATGATGGAAGAACAAAGAGTAGACATTGGAGAGGAGCCTATTGATGATCCTTCAAAGAGAGCAGCTCCAAGAAATAATTCCACTCCTCCATCTCCATTCCAAAATGTGCAAACTAATGAAGATATTGCCAATCAAGAGCGTAATGTTTCTAATGAGCCCGGATAGAAAATTGAAGAGGAGGACATCCTCAATGACCTTGAAGAGGAGATGGAAAATGAAGAAGTACCCACACCCAAGAGTGGGCAGTTAAGTGATTTTGGGAAGCAATTGGAAGAGAATAAGTACAAAGTAAGGAGGCAACATCAGAAATGATAGTAGAAATGCCTTCCTAGCCTCCAGTGGATGAGCATATAGACATATCACATACAGAGGATAAGAGTGAGGATAAGCGTGATGCAGATGAAGAACAAAAAAATCAAGAGGATAACAAGGATGCAGAGAATGTTGAAGATAATCCTTCCAATAGTCAGCAAGAACAGGATGTTTCTTAGGAGAATGCAAAAATAGAACAATCAACTACCCCAAAGTGGTTGGAGAAGAAGTTGAAGTAGAAGTCCATCATTGTGGAAGATGAAACTCCTAACTAGGATAAGTTTTTGGAGAGTTGGGGACAGCCCAAAGAGAAGAAAAGAGCCAGAACAGTTTCTAAGTTTGCAAAAGATGAATTCAACAATAGAATTGTTCATGTTGCAACTCCTGTAGGTGATAAATACAAAGATGAGGTAAGACCCTCATATTACAAAGTAGAAACTATTAATCTTGGCCCTTCTTCAAAAGCAAGAGGAACTTCAAGAATCAGTATAAGCAATCCTCAAAAGGTTGGATAAGGAAACCAAGGAAAAGAAAGAGTTGCAAAAGCAACTAAGAGAAGTGCATAGATATGTTCAGCATTTGGTGAAACCCCTATAGGCACAGAGTAGTGAAGGATCTTCATTTTCAGAAGGGTTGCTATCAAAGGATGTTGTATCAAAGATTGAGAGAATGAAATCTTTTGTGCGGGACACTCAAGAATGGTTACATAGTGTAAGTCAAAGGGGAGATGTCATGATTGAAAAAGTGTTACAAACATATGAAAATGCATCATCCTTCTCTAAAGATATAGCATGATTCCTTACTAATTGTCAAAATCTAGATGACACTATCATCAGAGAATTGGAGAAGGCCTATAGATGTGCTGATCAAGGAAGGTGTTCTCAAAGTGGAGAATACTAGTACAGCCATGGATTGGGCAGAGGCCTTTAATTTTAGAAATGAGCTTAAGATGAAAGCACCAAAGAAGATATCTAAGGCCCAAAACAAGGTAAAAAAAAAATTGACAACTGCATTATCTTTTTGGATATTGTCACTAGAAGAAGGAAATTTGGACAAAAGAATTTAAATGTCAACCAATTGCAGAAATGATGGCATGAGATTTACTCTCCAGGTGATAGTGGACCTATAATAAAAGATCAACTTGAAGATGTTGCAATCTACATTTCCAGTTTGGATAAGTATCAGGGGATTTATGGTGATTGGAAGAAAACCTTGGCTAAGTATGGAGGAGAACTAAATATAGTTAAAACAAGAATTCAGCTAATACCAATCCCATCACAGGCCGACCTGAACTCATTAATTTCAAAAGTTTAATAAATTTCTAGAAGGAGAGAAGAGGAGAAGGACAAAGGAGATGACTCAGCTTAACTATCTTGGAGAATGTACCTTCTACATCGAGCTTTCCAAGAATACAAGTCAGCCACACCTTGAATTTTGTGCCAGGATTATATTTAATTATAAAGTTTCCTTTTGATGCTTACCTTGTGTTATTTTATTGTAAATTTAAATTAGGGAATTAAAAAGTGTCAAGGCCAACCTATTTGGCCGACCTAATTGTAAAACCCTAATTTATATCTCTCTTAGGCTGACATGATATGAAGATTTCTATAAATTGAGGCATTGTCCTCATTTGTAAGGATAATAGTCAATAGCCAATAGTTGATAGTGAATAGTGCATAGTGAATAGTTACTTAGTTGTTGATACTACTACATTCTGAGGAACTTGAATTGTTGTAAATTATTGGTGAAATGAATACAATTGAAGGCATTGTTCTTTGGTGTTCTTCTTTATGCTGTTTCATCTGTGCATGGTTCTTGTGACTCTAATCTATTATCTTCTGAGTAAGTATTTTATGATTAATTTTAAAACTAGTTGCAATTCATTTGTGTTTATGATAAAGTGTTTGAGGTGTTGAGGGATCTTCAATCCATACTTTTAGTGATCTATTGATTGTGGATTGTTGTGTAAAGTTAGCTCGGGCCTACTCTATTTTCACTCAACTTCAATTGTGAATGTTTGAATGTATGTTTGAATATTTACAATCTAAAAATCATTTGATTCCTTTGGAGATTGCATTGTCTTTGTGATACTATGGATTTAATCTTGGTTAAGCAAAGATTGGTTTTTGAACATTGGTCCATCTTGAACACTCTATTGTTTGCATAATTGATCTTAGGTTTTAGATTAGATAACTCTCTCTTAAACCTTACATCTTTTGTTGTTTCTTTTAAATCATTGTTAGAGAAAGATTCACAAAGCATCATCGTTATTGTTGCATTTGATGAATATTGAAGCTTCCAGCATTTTGTTTGTAAGGTCCCTTGTGATCACCAACATTTTCACATATTATCACTGAGTTATTTATTGCATTGTCAAGACCTGACATTAGAGACCTTGGGGTTATTCCTTGAATCTTGCTGATAGAAATCTACCTTTCAAGAGAGATAGGATACTTGTCTTATGTCTGAGTTGTTGTAGTGCTAAAAACACCATCAATAGGTCCCACATGGATCTTTTGGCCCCAAACCAGATTTCACACATTTCTAAAAACTTTTGGTTTTTGGTCTCATACATTATGTTTGATGGGACTCATTCGCCACCTTGGGAGAATGAGTCCCGTGTGGCCCAAAATCAAATTTAATTCAAATTTTTGGTGATATTTCATTCTCCTAGATCTGATGTCAACTTGTATGTTGTAATTTTGGGAATTTTCACATAATTAAGTATAAATACAAGGTTCTTTCACTCATATTCACACCTAGCATTCAAGAGAGTTCAAAAGAGCATTCGAGAGAATTCAAGGGAAAATTATCAAGCATTTTAGAGTAGCATTCAAGTGTCAATCATCATGTCAAATATTTCATCCATCATGTTTGTTATTGTGCTAACAATTGTGATGTAGGGTTTATGATTCAAGCATGTGTTTCAAGCAAGATCAATAGCATTCAAGCAAGATTCAAGAACCACATCTATTGCAACTATTTCAAGCATATTTGCAACACCTTATTGCTAGGGTTTGGTGAGTTGCAACATTTATATTTGTTCATTCATCATTCTTCATTCATATATGCTTTCATTTCAAGGTTTAATTACCAACAAGGGGTTTGATCAAGGAAAACCCCTATCCACTAACCCCACAACATTTTTCCCTCCACTTTGTGTGTGATTTGTAGGTTTAGGTTGTAGATTTCCTAAGGAGCAAGATTGGAGAAAATTTGTCAAGTGATCAAAGTTGTCAAAGTTGTCATCAAGCCTTAGAGAACATTGGAGATCATCTACAAGTTGCAAATTAGAGATTCAAATCTGGAAATCAGTCAGGAAGGACAAAGTAGATAGAGAATAGTAGGATCAGCCTTTGAAGCTTCAAGAAAGCCCAATTGGACTAATTTACCACTTCTGGCAAATAAGTTCGATTTCCAGTCAAATTTCAAGATTATGCAGATTTGGATACCCTTTTGGAAGAAAATTGTTCCTGCATAGTTTCCAGAAACTAGATTGATTCGCCCAGCTTGGAAAATGAGTCCCAGTCAGCAATAAAAGTATATTTTTCAGTGTTCAAGATCTCCACTTAGCCTTCTCCAGATTCCTAGGTGCACACTTTCTATTTTACATTTTTCTGTTGTATTTCATTTGCCTTTCTAGGTCATTCAGTATTAGTTTGCATTCAATTAGGGTCTTGCATTATATCTTGCATTTCATTGTCTTTTCCAAGTTTACACTTGGTGGTGAACCCCTCATTAGATCATATTCAGATCCTAGGGCATCCCTATTGTAAGATCTCTTTCCCCTTTGCATTGAGATCTCTAGTGTTATCCTTGAGTGGAATTTCTTGGAAAGTGGGTGTGATAGCACTTGGTCAACCTATCCCCCATTTTCCTTGGTTCCATTTTGGTGAACCTACCCTTAGAACATTATAATTTTGATTTGAAGTGTATTTTCATCCTAGATTTAGCTTACATTAACATTGCATTAGGATTTGCATTGGTTAATTTTCATTCTACGGTTTCAAATTTTGCATTAGTGAAAGCTCATTTTAGCTTGCATTTTTGCATTCAAATTCATTCAAAATCTGCATTTGCATCTTAGAAAAAGATCAGAAAACATAAAAAGCATAAAATTCAATTCAAAAATTCTAAAAGTTACAACCTTTTTCATGGCCACCAAGCATAACACACGTTTCTTTCTTGTGGTGCCCTCTTTATTCATAATTCTTTAGCATAACGTAGATTTCTAACCATGTAAAGCTCAAAGTTACAACCTTTCTCATGGCCACCAAGCATAACACACTTTGCTTTCCTATGGTGCCTTCTTTATTCATAAGTGTTTAGCATAACATAGCTTGCTAAGCCTTATGGAGCTTGAAGTTCATATTTTGTGGTGCCTTATTAAAGTTATCAAAGGTATAACTTTGGTATGGTATTGGAGCTAATAAGATTCTCTCATTTTCCACCCTTGGGGGCTCACCTAGTGGATAGTGGAGTTTCACTAAATCGTGTGAGTGTGCATTGTTGTTTGCATAGTGGACAACGAGTTCCACTTGTAAACATTTTTGGACAAACAATTGAGGCGTGTTCCATATAACATTGGACAGTCGAGGCTTGATTTTCCCTTTTCCTTTTTCATTTTCTTTTTCTTTGAGTCTTTGGCATTGTATGATTGAGTATCTTGTCATTGTTGCATACATATTTATGTTTAACATAGCCATGTGTCTCCTTGTGCCTTTGTTAGTTTTACCATGAGAGCTTAGATCTTGGAGGCTTGATCACCTTCCTTGATCTTTTTCATCTTATCTTTCCAACGATTATACAATTAGACCTCTCTTGACTGTCTACTTGAGTGTGAGTTTGACGCAAGGTCATCCTCTCACTAAAGTGGGGGCTAAATGTAGTGTAAAAAAAATGTAACCCTTTACATTTTCTCACTTTTTTGGGCCCTCCTTTTTAAATTGGCCTTAATATTTCCTTAATTTAGTGTTGTTAAATGTACCTTTTTACATTTACACACTTATCTGGGCTCTCTCAACTAATTGAGCTTAATTGTTCCTTAATTGGCCCTTTAATTCATTTTCCAAGCCTATTTACGAAGGGGAAACCTGACATTTATTAATGCCTCAATATAACAATTCACATTGAGCAATGTGTGTCCTAGGTTTCAGGACCTGAGACCCATTCGCCCATGGGTGAATGGGTCCTCCCTAAACCTTAGGACCTAAGTTTAAATATATTTTTGGTAGTATTTTAATTTTTCTAAATCTATAATTTAATTTCAGCTTGTGATATTTGAATTTCGGGAAATTAAGGATACATACCTATAAATAAAAGGTTATTTTATAAGTTTCAGCTAGATTTTTCATGCAAGTTTTCAAGAGCTAAAATTTATGACTAAGGGAATTCAAGAGAAAATGTATTAGAGATTTATTGAAGCATTCAAGATCCATCCATCATGTCAAAGTCTTCTTGCATCATGCATGTTTTTGGAGCTAACATTGTGATGTAGGTTTAATGAACAAGTCAAGCATTCAAAGTATCATTTCAAGCAAGATTCAAGTGTCAAGATCCACATCCAATTCATCCATTTAATGCAAGTTGCATACCTCCTAAGATCTCCTAAGGTATTCACACCTAGATTTTTATCTCCAATTATTTGATCCATCGGATGATTTTTCTATACATACTTAGGAGTTCTGACAGCAGATTCCAGTTCATTTTCTTCTTATCCTTCTTCTTCTACTACTTTTTATTCTCTCTTCTTCTTCCTTCTCCTTGTTTTCTTCAGGTACATGTCCACAGATAGGATCATCGGGTTCAACTTCACTTATCTAAATAGGTCTACGTATGTCTTCATAAAATTTCACATTAGCACTTTCAATAATCTTTCTCAATCTTTTGTTAAAGCATTTGTATCCTTTGCTAGTAGTAGAGTATCCAAGAAAGATTCCTTCACACATCTAGCATCAAAATTTCCAAGATTTTCATCATCTCTTTTAATATAGCATCTGCTTCCAAATACCTTAAAATACTTCACAGTAGGAGTCTTACCGGTCCATAACTCAAAAGGCGTCTTAGTGTTGTTGTATCTGATCTAGACTCTATTAAGAACATAAACAATAGTATGTATTGCTTCTCTCTAGTACACATCTGGTATATTTGATTATTTCATCATGGTTCTAACAGCTTCCTGTACAGTCCTTTTTTTTCTTTCAACTACACCATTCTGTTGAGGGGTTCTCGAAGCATAAAATTATCTTCTTATGCCATGTTCACAGAATGCATTAAATTCACCAAAAGTGAATTCTCCACCTCTATCAGATCTTAAAACACTTGATTTTCAAATTTACTTCATTTTCTAATCTTATTTTGAATACCTTAAATATATCCAGAGCCTGAGTCTTTTCTCTGAGAAAAGAAACCCATTTCATTTGAGTATAATCATCAATAAGCAACATGAAATATATGTCACCATTCAGGCTTCCAGTTCTAGTTGGACCATAAAGATCAGTATGAACTAACTCCAGAATTTCGGTAGTACAATGCTCTTTTCCCTTAAAGTTGCATCTTGTTTGTTTCCCCAATTGACAACTTCTACAAATAGCATTAGTAGGTCTTGTGATTCTAGATAGTCCTCGAACAATATCCTTTGCATTGATCTTGACCGGGTTATCAAAATTTACATGTCCCATTCTCTGGTGCCATAACCAACTTTCACTGATTTGAGATGCAAGACAATGACCATCAACTCCTTTCAACTAATAGATGTTTCCATGAGTTCTTCCAACAGCAATCATATCTCCACTTTCGGATCCTTTTATGATTTCACAGGTATTATTCTAAAAAACAAGTTTAAATTCATTGCTACACATCTGACCTACACTCAAAATATTATGCCTCAAACCCTTCACATAATATACATCATTAGTACTATGCACTCCATCAAAACTAATTGAACCTTTCCCACAAATCTTAGCTCTTGAATCATCACCAAACATAACTAAACCACCATCATATTTCTCAAGTTTAGTGAACTTACTCTTATCTCTGGTCATGTGATTAGAACATCCACTATCAATTACCTAGTAGTCTTCATCCTATCTTGCATGAAAAGTGGTAACCAAAGTACCTTCTTTACTATTTCTCTTATTCTCTAGAGCTTTCTTGCTTACACATTTTCCAAGGTTAGTGGATACATATTTACTTTTCAAAGCTAAGAATAAGCATTCACTATCATCAACCTCATTTTCAGATTCATCATCAGAAATTTATGTTTCTTCTTTAATATAGTACAGCTTCTTATATTTCTTATCCTTCCTATCCTTATCCTTATAATCATTTTTCTTCTTATGCACAACTCTATTCGGATATCTTGAAGCATAATGACCAATATTACCACAACTAAAAAATTTAAAGGGAAACATACCTTTATACTTTCCGGTGCTTTTCTTCAACTTCCTGGTGAAGTTGGCTTCCAACTCATTAACACCATCACTATCTGGTTCCTCTTCAATTTTCAATGCTTTAAATTTCATTTTTGTCTTTTCTTCTATCTTGTCATTTTTCTGGAACTTCCTCAACTCAAATGCTTGCAAGGTGTCGAACAACTATTCCAAAGTATACTTCTTAGGATCATACACTTCTTTACTAACTGAGATCTTGTCACTATAGCAATCTAGTAGGGTTATAAGGATCTTCTCAATTATATCTTCATTTGATAATTTTCCTCCTTGATTTCTAATTTCATTTGCAATCAGTTCAACCCTCTGAAAGAAACTTGTAGACTCTTCACCTTCTTCCATCTTCATATTCACAAATCTGTGCTTCGCCGCCAACTTCTTTGTCAATTCCACTCTTTCATTTCCTTCATACATATCTTCCAACTTCTTCCAGACTTCATATGCAGTTTTCAAAGATGAAACCTTTGCTCGCACATTCTTGGATAAGCCACTACAAATAGCATACTTCGCCTTCTCATTTTCTTCATAAGTAGAGATCTCATCTACAGTAGTAAGACCACCGGATGGGTGTGTATACTTTGTCTCAACAGCCTTCTAGGTCTTGAAACCAAAGGAGATAATATATCCTTTCATCTGTCCCTTCCAATCATTGTAGTCAATTCCATCGAACATAAGGATTTCCAACTTGTGCGTCATTGAATCTTCCTTAAGTTGTTAATCTTAACAACAAGGAACCAAAGCTCTAATACCAATTGTTAAGCAGGCGCAGGACAACTAAGAAGGGGGTGAATTAGTTGTCACACAATTCAAACTTAAAACTCAACACTTATTAATTCCACAACCACACTATTCTATTATTAGTAAGAGCATGAATGTTCACAAATAACAGAAAGAAAATCAACACAATGAACACCAATTTTTTACGTGGAAAACCCAATGAGGGAAAAACCACGGTGAGGGTTAACTCACAATATAAAAGATTATAAAAAGAATACAAAGGCTCATTGCCAAGGGCTCACTGCCCAAAAGAGGACTCACTGTCCAATTATAAAGGCTCACTACCTACAGAAAGGACTCACTTTCCAACAGGGAGGCTCACTGCCTACAGATACAAAAGAGAACAAAAGATCCACTGTAGCAATTAACACACATCCACAGCTTGAATAAAGATTGTAGAAACCTTTAGCTCACTGCCTTCAAGAGTTTGACACGATGAAGAACTATCAAGTCTTAACACACTCACACACACACTTCTACTCTTATGATTTGTGGCTTACTTCTGCCACTTTGCATCACGCTATCATACAACTCTTCACAATTTGACTTGCTCTTATACCATCTTCATCCTTAGAAACTTTCTCCAAGGTCGGCCACAAATACCTCATTTTATAAATTCAAAATGGGTCGGCAACTCAAAATTCCTGCAGTGGAAAGGAATAAGATTGGACCAATAAAAAAACATTTTTCAAGATCAAAAAATAATATCTCGAAACAACCACATGCTTCCTTAAACAAATTTTATTCTTCGAATGAAGTGTAAACACTAGGTCAGCCAAACCTAATGAAAACATAAATGATCATTGATTTACATGCTTCCCAACAAGAAGATGACATGCGGACGCCAAGACATGCTTCGTTATGCATGAGAATACACTTCAGAATCTTCCATATACATTTGCAGCAAAACAACAAACTTCAATCATTGAACATCTTTCACTAGTCCAACTAGACTTTATAAACTCACACTGAATTACTGAAACATGACTTCTGGATTACCAATCTTCAAGCCACTTTTCCAAAGCACAAAAAAGATCTTCACAAGACATATTCCAGATCCGCAAGATCTAAAATGAAACGGAGGAAAATTGCAGAGCAACATTATTTCTCCTAGTCCACAGAAGACCAACTTTACCATAACAGTTCACATACTGATGAATGTAACTTTCGTGTACCATCAAACTAGAAGCTAAAACTCAGGAGATATCACCACTAAATCCCCATTATCAAACCTTCATATCCTCACAAGCATAGGACCAACATAGGAGAAATGCAGAGCACATACCGAAGCACATTCTAAACACTTTCATCATTCTATTTTCTCTTCTTTATTTAATTTTCTCAAAAGCACTTGGAAACTCATCAAACGAACACATCTGCTACACCATAGAGATAAATCCATGTACTCACAACATCTCAGTCATACATGTACAATCTACAACATATTGAACTATGTTGACATCAATGACAACACCACCAAACTTGATCATACTTGCAACAAGTTTAATATTGATGTTTCAAGTGTTAGATTGCATTTTGGTGACGATTTGCTATTTTTAATTTTTTTCCCCAAAGTGTTGTTTGACCTTGACCCCCATCCTTTAGTCATAAGGAAATATGAAGATTCCCACTTTGACTTGATTTACCTAACAGTTGATAATCAATTCATTGTGTGGATCTCATTTCCTAATGAAACAAAGGAAACTAGGTCTATCTCTCACCATATTTGGATCACCCCATCTTTTCATTTAAAAACCCCCTATTTTTCTATGTTTCATTTTAATAGATGTTCAACCTCATAAGGGGCAAACCCCTGTGTTACCCGACATTGCTTTCACCTATAGTGACGCACCTAGACATGCACCTAATGGTCCTCTCTATATCATTGGGTGTATCAATGAAAAACCTATACAAGGAATACTTGTTGATCCTATGTGTGTAGAGAATGTGATCATTGAGGAATTATTGTTTGTGTAAGAGCTTTATCAAGATTCTTATGAACAATCGAAAGCATGGTTGAAAGCCCATGGTGGTTTTGCTCACCCTACGATAGGTTTGATCACTCTTCCTCTTAAAATTGAACCGAAACAATTAGACATATCATCCTTCATCATCCCAACATCATGCCAATTCTCTGTGAAGCTAGGCTACCCATGGCTATGCTCTATGAATTTCTTCCCATCAATTATTCATAAGTGCATAAAGTTACCCTTTGAAAATGAGATATTTATAGTGCATCATAGTGGGTTTAATCTTTGTCTTCCCATGAGAATTTTTCATTAAACTTCTTTTGGCCTCAACCTATGAAACCTATTAAACCTTGTGAGGACTTCTTTTTCAAATCATACCAAAATTTTAAGGCAAAGCACATAATAGAGTTATCTCTTACCAATATACCTAAAGATGATAAGACAATGGTAGTTCCTCCTCCCTCACCTATTGTGGATGAACCTATGCCCCAAGCTAATACCATTCCAAGTAACCAAGGTAAATATGTTGTAGTTCCTCCACCCATCTCCTATAAAATACCAAGAGACAATCAAATGATTCCTTTTTTTCCTACAAAGATAAAAACAACTATATAAACCTAAAGAGACAGTGTTTTCCCAACCCCCGATGGTTTCTTTAGTTCCTCCCTTAAGGGAAGAAAAGAAACCAATGGTCAAGAAACCTACTCATACTCCATCACAAATTGAAATCTATGCAAGAAGAAACTAATATGCTAAAGAGTGTAGGTGTAGGTGTCATGCTATCACTCATAAATTGGAAGAAAATAATAAAATAGTGCATGATAATCAAACACAAATGCAAACAACTCAAGAAGAATTATAGATTTCATCAAAACAAGATATGGAATTGAAGCAAGAAGTGAAACAATAAAATTCAACTGCTATTGTTTTAATTATAAGGGAAAAACAAGTTTTGAAGGGACCCGAAACCCTTTACAACATAACAAATGAAAAGCTGCTCAGAGATAAAAACATTGAAACATTAGTAGCAGCCAGCAACAAACCAACATCCAAAAAACAAAAACCCAACAACAAAGAAACGGTAATAGAAACAACACAAAAAGAGACACTATTTTATGTTCTTTAAGGTGTTAGCCACCTCAATCTCCTAGTTACGATGTAGCTTGACCATGTCCATCAGTTCTTTCTTCTCCTCCTCAAAGGTCTTCCACAAGTTACCCCTACCTCTTTTACATGGGCCTTTTGCCTTATCTTTTATGACCTTCTTCCCCTTCCCCTTTGAAGATTGGTCCTTCTCCATCAACTCTGCAAAGTAAAGTTGATCTTCCCTTAGTTGACTTGTCTTGCAAAAAAGGACCTCTAGAGACTCAACACTGTTCTTGACCGAACTGTGGCTAACTTGCAGTAGCTTCTTGATGTCTGCATTAGTTTCATTAATATTTTTCTCCATTTCAGAGAGGCATTGCTCACACAGGGTTTTAAAATCTGTAAAGGAGCATTCTAAGTCCACTAGCCTTCCAATCAAAATATCTAAGGAAGAACCCTTTGACATGTTTTACATATTCTCTTTCAGACCCCTGATCTTGATATTCACCCTATTAAATTCTTGCAAAACCCACTTGGCTAGCTTAAACGTGCATGTAGCCCCCGAATGAGCCATATCTAGAAGCTCAAAAATTGAAGTATTATCATCATTTAGGTAAGAGAAATCCTCAGATAGAGGATTCACCTTTAGTGGCTCTGGATTTCCAAGACTCGGATTAACCCCTTCATCCTCATGCATAGACTTCCCACCTGAAAGCTCCACACTAGGTGACTTTCGAATAGGGGAGTCATTTATTCAACAACAGTATCCACAGCACCCTTCTCCTTACCCTAGTCCTTGGAACCCTTCAAATCACCTTTCACAACCTATTTTTTTAGCTTTACAATACGCTTGGATGCCCTTCACGGCATTTCCTTGGCTTCCTTACCCCCAACATTATCAGGCATGTCCTCCACCTTATGGCCATCTGCAATAGAATCTTGACCATTAAACTCATTATCTCCCTTAGACTGGGAACCACCAAAAATGATATCAGTATCTTTGCCAGTAGAAGGTAAGCCTGACTCTTGTAAAACAATCTTCTTAGCAACATGTTTCCTCTTGAGATTCCCCTTCTTTCTCTTCTTAGAAGGGGCCACCGTAGGGGAAGAAGACCCACCCTCATCCTCTTCATTCCAATGCTCCTCACCAGCAACACTGGTATCCAAGCCAGTTGAGAGGGATTCTTCACTGATAGCCTTATCCTTACCATTAACTGATTTGGTAGGGGTATGGGCTCTCACATGCTCCATTATGAGCAGTATGAGACCCTCATGGAGAATAGGACCCCTCCTATTTTTCAAATGAGCATACACCGACACTTCCAACAAAGACAGAAGAAAGAAAGGGAATGAGATATATAACCCATGTTTGAAATGATTCAACAAAATGAAATGATAGCCTAAAATTGCATTATACCAATCATCTAGGGTAAAATACCACATAATGACCTCTACTACATCAGCCCAAATTTTCTTCATAGAAGTTTGTTCATAGCCCCATGAAGGCATCTTTATCAGCTTCTTCCATTCATCATCTTTGAAGAACTGGTCCATGGCGTCGTCATTACTCTTCCTCTCCTTGAAAAATTTACAACCCACCAATGGAAAACCAATAATGGAAGTGATAAAGTCCTCATTAATCACAAATTCCATTCCTTTGACCTGTAATCTTCTATCGTGCCAATAGTTGACAAAATTTGTCGAGGCCTTAAGATCATGGCCATGAAGCCTTTCAAGAAAAGGTGTGAAATTCCCATGCTCTAAAATCCTCCATATTTTATTATTCTTCCTCCATCTTTCACAGGAATGGGGCTCGATCCTACTACAGTCACCCTCATGATCACGGTCACCATAAATTGAAACCCTAAGAAGGAGACAGTCATTAGAAAACAAACAGGAAAAACAACACCCACAAAGCGTGCAATGAGAATGCAAGCAATAATGGTATTAGCAATCCAAAGAATGAGCTCAACCATATCCATCATTTCGTAATAAAAACTTGGCATCCTCGAGGAGGAAGTACTCCTCCCATGCCTTAAAATCATTAATTCTAACAGCCTCATTAGCAAAGAAAACTGCCAATGAGTTTCCCTCTCTATAGATATGTGTGACACGAGTTTCCTCAAAGGATCTAAGCATCATTATACCATCCTCGATCAGCAAATCAATTGTCTAGCTTTGCTTCTAGATGCCAAGTAGGCAGTTGACAATATTAAGTGAATCTCCCTCAACCCAAAGCTTGGAGTAGCCCTTGTCCAACGCAAACTTGATACTAATGTCACGCAGCCTAGGCTTCTGCACGGTGATTAGTCTAGTTTCCCAATGGATGATGAGGATGAAATTGATAAAATTGTTATAAAACCTCCCATTGTGATTAATTTGGATGATGAGGATGAAATTTCTAAAATTCATAAAGAAGTCCATAATGAGCTTAATTTGTTGTTTTCAAAGAAAATGAATTTAGATGGGGGCAACTATGATGATCCTCCTAATGAGAGTGACCCACCAGGTGTTGCACCTAGAGATTATCCTAGTACGACACTTATTGTAGTCCCTTTAATAGCTAGTTGTATGCCTTCCCTATATGATGAGCAAGATTGGGATGCAAACAACCTGCTTTAGGTTAGCTCACATGTGTAGTACTCCTTTATGTGTGTTTCATGTGTTCTTTATGTTTTCTTGCATGTGATGTGATATCTCGTGTCGTGCTTCTTGGTGTGTCTTTATGTTTGTGAGTTTTCTTTGGATGACCCTTGTTGCTTTGTTGGCATAAGGATACAAACGAATCGAACATGTTGTGACATTCTTCTATGTGTATCTTCATTCTTCAATATGTCATAAATTTTATCTTTTACTTGTCTTGTGTTTTCCTTTTAGGTATGATGCAAGGCATTGAGACATTTACATCTCTTCCATGTGACCCAAAAATTTGTTTGTCTTCACTCTCTATGTGGCATTCCTCCATTGGGTTTGTTGTTCCATGAGTATTTGGGGAATGATGTCAGTTCCAAGCTCTATTATATTATTGTACCAAAGACGTTTATTGACCTTGGATCTATGGATCCCTCCAATGTTCATATTCTATGTTGTTTGTTGCATTGCATTTTTGTGAAACCCCTTATCATGATGTAGCTTTATTTGGAAACATATCATCGGCATAGGGCTTTCCAAATAAGGTCTTGTGATCTTCTTATCACATGACATTTATCATTTTTCTACTTTAAAGTAATTTCTCACAGCATGGTGTTTTGCAATTTCTTAAGTGGGGGAATACATTGGCATTATTTTCTTCACTTTTTTCATAGGCATTGGACTTAGTGGTGCATTGACATTGGCATTTTTTTGCTTCACTCTGTTCATCGATGTTGAACTTATTGTTGTGTTGGCATAGAATTTTGATCATTTTGTGGCACCTTATCAGAGTTATCAGGGATTATAACTCTTGGTTTGGTTATGGGTACATACCTAGCGAAAAGTGGTCCTCACTAGACCTAGTGTGTTTCTCATTTTGCTACCTTGTCTTGGGGGCTCACCTAGTGAATATCGAACTTCACTAGCCCGTGTTCCTTCTTGTTTGTGATTCACCTAGAAAATATCATACTTTGATATTGTGTGTCATGAATTCCTTTGGTATGGATCCTAGCATAACAAAGCTTGCTAGCCCGTGATTGTACATACCCTCTTTTTGCATTTTATTTTAACATTGTGTGTGTGTATGTTGTCTTGTCGCATATCATACATGTGTGTTCCTTTGTGCTCATGTTGGTTTTCCATGGGATCTTGGATCTTAGGGGCTTGTTCACCTCCCTTGATCCATAGTCACCCTATCTCTTCAACATTTGTACATTGGATCCCTCTTGACATATATTTCTCTACTTTAGTGTGAGTTTGAGCATAAGTTTATACTCTCACTAAAGTGGGAGCTAAATGTAGCATCGTAAATTGTCACCCTTGACAATTTTGTACTATATTTTTCTCCACTTTAAGTTATTGGACCTAATTAAGGACTTAATTTCCAAAATTATGTATTCCACAGCCTATTTCAAATATTTTTTAACAATATTAAAGCACAAAACAAATTCTCTCATTTAATACTTTGTCCCTAACACTTTAAACTTATGAAAATAGGGTTAAGACACTGGCACCTAGGGAACCTATTTTTGAATGCACTAGACAACTGAGAGTGGGGGTGAATCAATTGTACATTGAAACATCCAAAACCTCATTAACATTCAAATCCACATCAACTTTATTAGCCTTTAATCTGTTAGAATGATTTAGCATGAAAGAAAATAACTGAAACTGAAACACATCAAAACCATGCACAATAGAACACCAAATTTACATGGAAAACCCAAGAAGGGAAAAACCACAAAGAGTATTAGCTCACACTATAAAGTAATTGCAACATCAAATACAATAGGCTCACTGTCGGAAGGCTCGCTACCCAAAAGAAAGAAGGGATCATTTCCAATGGCTCACTGTCAGATTATTGAGAAGAAGAAAGAATATTGTTACAATGAGAAATCCATCTCAATGCAATAGAAAATTCCACCACAACATCACCAACATATCTGCAGCCTTTCTGAAGATTGTAGACACCTTTTGCTTACTGATTCTAGTAGTCTAACTCATTAAAGCTCTCACTTCACTTCACAGCTCTAAAATTTGCATTACACACATATCCTCCATCAACACAACACTTATTTATACCTTCTTCAACCTTGAAAGTAGTCTCCAAGTTCGGTTTTGCACCTCAACCATGCAAATTCAAATTAGGTCAGCACCAAATCATTCCCGTGGTGGAAAGGAATGAAATTGGACCACATCAAACCTTAACTTGGACCTAAATCCACTCATAAATTTCACACCATGCATTCACAAACACCGAAGCAAATTTGTAATTATTGTAAACACCCAAGGTCGGTCGAACCCGTGCAAACACCATTAAACAACTAAGTACACGCTTCCTTTAATCTTGATACAACTTGCAAACAAAAAAAAATACTTGAACATAATCTAGAATATTCCAAAAACACCCTAAAATCCAACAAATTCCTTTGCAACAACTTTCACCTGAAGAACAAACACATCATGTACACCTAGTTAACCTTTTGCATGATGTAACTCAAGAAACTAGCTTGCGGAGCTCCAAAATTTGAACCACTTCAACTAAAGATAGATATGAGCAATACAAACACACTTCCAAAACTGAAATACCGGAAACCAAACTACAGAGAAATGTGGATCAAAACCATTTCTCTTAGACAGCACTGCAATACACAGTTCACACACTGGTACACAACTTTTACTACACAGGAATCTAAAACAAAAAACTATGGATATAACATCACTAAACACCTTTGATCAACATGTCCAAACTGCACAAGAAAATCTTCAACATAGAAGAAATGTGGAGCAAAACTAGAACATCACTCTATATGCCAGAACACCTCTCAACCACACTCTTTCTTCTTTTATTCAAATTTTCTCAAAAGCACTTGGAAACCAAGCACCAGAGACATATTATCATCATCTTCAACACTTCCACATCATCACCAAACCAAATGCAACACAGCAACTCAACCAAATAACATCCAAAACTAGAAGCTTATCAAAGTAGCACTAGAGGTTGACACTAGTAACACTTACTAACGACAACATAATGCAACTAATCAAAGCATCACCACAAACTCATCAATGCAACAACATAGATCTGTTGACATCAATGACAGCACCAACTACTCATACTTGCAACACCTATGTCCCCCTATTTTGGCTCCAAATGCAAATATGTTGGTGTCAGCATTTTATTATTTGAAATTCAATTGTTTAAAGTTGGTTGTCGAGATTTAATTTTCAGGAAATTAGAGAAATGCCTATAAATACTTAGTTATTGCATCATTTGAAAATTAACAAGCATCATCTAACATCAATTGAGAATCAAGAGCAAGAATTATTATCAAGAGAATTATTCAGTAACTCAAGAGCAACATTAGAGGATTTATTGCAGCAATTCAAGATCCAACATCATGTCAAAATCCTACGTGAGTTCATGTGTTCATGTTATCATTTTTTTGTGAAGGTTAATCCTTGTTGTAGGTCTCCAAAGCAATTCAAGCAATTCAAAGAAAATCAAACAAGTAATATCAAGACCTTAAGGTTATTTGCATGACTTCAATCCTTCAAGGAAGCCATTGAAGGGTTGTGAGTTACAGCACTTTGTGATTTCATCATTCCTTCCTATCATTTATCCATTTATCGTTGACATTTCCATTGTCATGGAAACACTTCCACGGGGTTTGACCAAGGCAAGCCCCTAAAATGGCACAACATTTCCTCTCTTTTTGAATGTGCAGATCTTAGGTATTTTGAAGATTCAAGGAAGTTGTAAGGAAATTTATTCATTGTTGCATTTGAAACCCTAAGCCTTGACAACTCACGGAAGCTCAATTACAGAAATATTCGACAGTGATCCAACAAGTTTACCGATGAGAAACAGAAGTGCAAATCCGACATCAGAGGACTGTGAAAATAGATTTGAAAAAGACCTGCTAGGACAGTGGCATCCCTAGAGGAAATGTCCTCAAAAATCAAGCTAAAATTTATACCATGTAAGTGCATAGTGTCCTCCCCTTTTGTGTTTCTATTGTTTGATTTTCTCTATGACTTCTTAATTTTTTTGTATTTACATGTCAGAACACTAATTTATATCATTAGGACAATTAGATCATTGCATTTCATCATTAGGACATTTCTAGATTTGGTTAAGGGTTGGTTGACTCACCTATTAGGTTGTAAGTCAATTTCATACCTTTTCCAAATCCTTTAAACCCCCCTCCATCTTTGCATTTCCAATCCATTCCACCCCCACACACAAAACCCCTCATGAAATTAGAGAAAGGTGTCAAACCATAAGGTGAACTCAAAGGTTTCCCTTTCCCCACATTTCAAAGTGTTAACACCATAATACCTTTTGTTCAGAAAAATTGTGATAATTTCAAGTTTTTGAGTCCATTTTCTCATATGAGAGTGCTACGCACAAACATCTACATGATGTGCTAATCTCTCACAGAAAATCAGGATTCAAGTGGTTGTTGGAACATTATATTCTTGAGAATATTTTGAATGTAATGCTCATATGTGACATCATGCTTGGTAGAAAATTTGTGACTTTCTATTTTGTAGAAAGGAATAGTTTTTACTCTCTCTCAAACACATTATGCTATGCTCTTATGCTCTTGGCTTGATTTTTACAAGTTTTGAAGTAGCAGGATTCTTTCAACACTTTTCATGTCATTTCTTGGTGATGAGATTAAGCAAGACAACAATATTGTAGCCCTAATATCCACTTTGGAGATTTTCTACGACTTTCTAGTGAGAGATCTATTTTTTATTGTATCATTTTCATTATTATGAGTATTTTCTATGCTAGTAGCTAGATATTCATGGTGTTAATACGCTATGTCTAAATCTATTGTCTGAATCATTTATATTGCATTTTATCAATCTTTGTCAATATATTTATTTTTATCAAAGCCAATCATCCAATCAATCTTGGTTGTTTGTGGAGGTTGAAGACCAAGATGAGGTTTTGACTAAGGCAAACCCCTAAACACTCACCCAAAAAAAATTCTCTTCTTTTTTCTGTGTAGGTATCTAGATTGGAAGAAAGCAACATTTGGGTGATTATTTTATTTCCATTATTCTTCCTTGGCTCTTGTTAATTGGGTTTTCTATTGTATGTTTTAGTAATTTTTTGTTATTTAAATATGTTTTGCACACAGTAGGCCCATGATTTTTTTTTTGTGTAGGCACAAAATTCAAGGTATCTTGTGTTTTATTGTCATGTTTTTATAAGATGACAATGTGTCACGAGGACATCCATGTCATGTGCTAGTGTATGTGCCTGAGATGTCTAGAAGGCTACTAAATCATTCTTAAGATCTATATATCCTTTTCTATAGAAATTAGATTTTATTATCACTACAGAAAGAGATATTCTTGATAGTCTATTGTAATTGGATATTTTGTATTGAAGTTGTAATTATTTGATTCAAATTTCCAACTATAATCATAAAGGATTTATTAGATTATAAATAGTTTTTTGATTTATCCTAAAGCTATTATAGAATGTTGGTTCTCAAAAAAAAGTATTTTCTTTGCTTAATCAATTTAATATATTATATTTTGGTGAACTCAACATTCTTACACTTTAAACCTTAGTGAAAAAAGTAAACACATCTCGAAAACATGAAATCAACTGCTAAGACCTCTTTTGATTGTGCTACCTGCATTAAAGTTAGATTGGGTCTCATAAAGAATCTTATCAGATTTACGACCCAATCTCTTACTTCAAGTAATATAGCTAGAAGTATCCACAATTTAAACATGTCACAATCTAGACCATTTATGACTCCTATCAAAACTACACAATTCAAAAGAGAAATGTTGAACTATCCAAATTCAACTCTTCATTACATTTCTACAAATCCTACTTCACCAACTATTTCATTCCCCTCTTTGAGCAATGATGTTGATCATGATGTTTCCCTAAGGATTGATTTTAATAAAATTCAAGATTTATAAGAAAATTTGTGTGACTCTCAAAATTCTCTATCTAATGATATGTTTGCACAAGGTCCTCCTATTGTGGATACTATTTGCAATATGTTATTTTTTTATATAAAAAAACACTCAAATTTCTTTGGAGTTTGGCACACATTTTTTATAGCAATGTCCCCACCTATACTTCAATCTTAAGGAATCCTCAAGACCCACATTCTAACATTACTAGCACATAGATATCTATGTATATGTCAGTGTTATTGTTCATATGGTGAAAACAACACCTATGGCGACAGTAGCTCCAACTTCTTCAGGTTTCTTTGTGGGTTATTCCTTTGGTATTTTCTCTAGCTTTCTCGAGTTAGGTCTTGGTGCTTCTCAACCCCCTATCTCTACCATCGTTGCATCTATCATCCAAATATCCACTACATATGCCCCAATAATAGATCCTATCCTAGACAAACTTCTACAAAATGTTGGCAAGTTACAAAACCAAATTGATAGCTTATCCAACACTTCTTCCCAACCATTAATTCAGCCTTATTATAGATACGACTCATTAGCCTTATGTGCATCCTTAATACTCCTTTTCCCAAGTGCTTTGAAGTACCTCAAATCAAGAAATATTATGGAAAATGGAACCCTCGAAGTCATGTTTCTACATTCACTGCATTATGTAATGATTTTATTTTTCAAGATGCATTGTTAGCCAAACTATTTCCACAATCTCTTAAAGACACTGTGTTGGACTGGTTTTACTCCCTTCCTCACAACTCTATCTATACATTCAAACAACTAATCAATTGATTTCTAGAGCATTTCTAGGCAAACATTGGACTGTAGATCAATTTCATTGATCGCGTCCATTACAAGCAGGGACCTACTAAGAAAATGATTGATTTTATATTCATATATCAATAATTATTTTCACATATTCTTTATGTGCTCCCCAATTCTGATGTACAATGTTTATTTATCCAGAAATTGCATCCAACGCTTAAGGATAAAATATTATTGATGAAATATAATTCCTTTGCTCATGTTTGCACTACCTTGAGAGATTAGCAATGTATGTTAGTCTATATGGGGGCTCTAACTCATCGACTCACTTTGATAATCAAGATGGTGCATCTTCTTCTATAAATTACAAAAGAAATAAAATTTTAAATAGAAAATAAGCATAATTATTGTACCAAAGGATTTTGTACTTGTAGTACCTTAGAGGCATCGATCATTCACAAAATTTATTGATAACTGGTGTTGTATTCCACCATAAAATCTGGCATGCAATGTTGACCATGAGTTTCACCATGCTACATGTGCTTTCACCACCATGTTGAGTGCTCTCTCTTGATGCACAGTTACTAAGATTTCTGATAATTAATGTTTGCATGCATATATCTATTAATAGTCTTTGAGTTTTAGTTTTATTTGTCAGTTAACTAAAGCGATTGCATGCATGATACATACAATGGAAAGAGGCTACAACCTCTATAAAATACTTTCTTAATGTAATTTGAAATATATGATCTGGAAAATGTAATCCCTTCTAAGAAGCTGAATAAAAGCTAAGGCTGTGTGTTTTGTGTGTAAAATCTTTTTTCTTCCTCTGATTTTTTGTGTTTTACTGTTTGCTTGGGCTTTAGAATCTACAATTGGTATCAGAGCAAGTATTTTCTTTTGGGTTTAAGATCTAGTAGTTGGAATTTTTCCAAATATTATCATGTTGAATTCTAACACCTTGCCCATTCCAGAATTTGATGGAAATTAGTATGATTATTGGTGCATAAAAATGATGACTTTTTTGATAGAAAAATATTTGTGGGAGATTATTGAATCAGGTTACCAGGAGCCAGCTAATTGGAATGCCCTCACAACCAATAATAAAATAGCCAAAAAGGAGGCCAAGAAGAAGAATTCTCAAGCCTTGTTTCACATTCAAATAGATCTTGATAAGAGCTTATTTCCAAGGATTGCAGGTGCAAAGACAATAGAAGATACCTAGAAGACTCTAAAAGAAGCTTACCAAGGCAATGATCAAGTGAAGGTTGTAAAGTTATAGACATTGAAGTGAGAATTTGAGAATTTAAAGATGCAAGAGACAAAATGTGTGAGTGACTATTGTGTTAGAGTTAAAGATGTGGTCAACAAGATGGCCACACTTGGGGAAATTGTGAACATTGAGGTTCTGATCAAAAAGGTATTGCAGACTCTCACCCCAAAGTGGAACCATGTTGCCATTATCATAGAAGAAATCAAAGATTTGACAACCTTTTAGTTTGATCACTTGGTCGGATGTCTTATGTCTCATGAAGAGGGATTGAAAGATTCATTTGGAGAAAGTGATGTGAAAGCCTTTTCATCCAAATTACAAATCAAAAAGAAAGAGGATGCTAGCACCAACACCAAAAATAATGAAGGTCAAGGTAGAGGCAAAAATCAGAATCATGCAAAAGGAAATAGAGGTAGAGGCGGCTCAAGAGGAAGAGGTGGTTCCAAAGGACGAGGTAGAGGCAGTTTTGATAAGAGAAATGTTCAATGTTACCATTGTAATAAGTATGGCCACTTTGAAAGAGATTGCAGATTAAAAGAAAGATGTAATTATTTGTGTGAGAATGAAAATCTGGAAAAAGAATTAGAGAAAGTGAAAAAGGAAAATGAAGAGTTGGAAAGAAGACTGAAACTGCATGAAGTTGTTAAGAAAAAGAATGAAGATTTGGAGCATAAGCTAAAATTGTTGGAGAAAGAAAATGAGTGTTTGAAATCAAAGTCACTGGTGTGTGATGCCTCATGTGATACAAATGATTTGTGTTCTTCATTTGATATGGGTGATGTAGCTAAATTTTGTTCAAGTAAAAAGCGTGAAATTGAAGATAAAGATGTGTTTGAAATTACAGATTTTGTAGGTTATGATGCTAATAACAAATGCTTGTTTGAAAAGAGTATTGGTTTGAAAATTATGAAGAAAATGGGATATGAAGGAAAAGGTTTGAGAAAACATGGGCAAGGAACGAGAGATCCCATTCAGCCAGTTGTGAGGCCAAAGAATGAAGGCTTGGGATATGGTGAGAGAGATAGAAATGATGTAACAAGAGTTACAAGTTCATGCAAATCAGAAAAAAGTATGGAGTTTATGGAATGTTCTCATTGTCATAGGGGAGGACATAAAAAAGAGAAATGTTGGGATCTTCATCCTTGTTCAATTTGTGGGTTGAAGATTCATTCAGAAAAAACATGTTGGAATAGAGAGTGGAATGGACGATCTGAGAAATATTGTATGAAGACTAAAATTATGGATGGATTGATGGAACGAGCTGGAAAAAAGTTATAGATATGTTCAAAAGGTTCTATAAATCTAAATGTTGGCATGTTAAAAGCAATAAGGTGTCATATGATCTGAGAGATAGTGAGTCTTCTTTTATGTTAGAGAAAGAAAGGGAAAACCTTGTGATCTAAGAAATTCTATCTGCACACTAAGTTGTTCAAGTTCAGTTTACAAAACTTCAAGACCATATTGTGAGTCTCAGCATCAAGGGGGAGTATGTTGATAACTGATTTGTTGTATTCCACCGTAAAATTTGGCATGCAATGTTGACCAAGAGTTTCACCATGTTGCATGTGCTTTCACCACCATGCTGAGTGCTCTCTCTGTGATGCATAATTACTAAGATTTTTGATAATTAATGTTTGCATGCATATATCTATTAATAGTCTTTGAGTTTCAATTTTATTTTCCAGTTAACTGAAGTGAGTGCATGCATGATACATGCAATGGAAAGAGGCTACAACCTCTATAAAATATTGTCTTAATGTAATTTGAAATATACGATCTGGAAAATGTAATCCCTTCTAAGAAGTTGAATAAAAGTTGAGGTGTGTTTTATGTGTAAAATCTTTTTGCTTCCTCTGTTTTTTTGTGTTTTACTATTTGCTTGGGCTTTAGAATCTACAAAATTATCTAATTATTTATACAATATCATGCAAAATCTACTAAAAGATAAATTTATTTCTCTTCCTAGAATTAAAACTCTTCCAATTGATCATCCTTATCGAGCTTGGTGCTATCCAAAAAAAATCTACCAATTTCGCCGTCCTTGGCCATGATACCGAGAGATGTATGCATCTTCACCATTTGGCGCAAGACCACATCAATGTAACATCACATATAACTTATAATAAATCAGTTTCCAAGTTGAATCAGGAGCTTCAAATATACACTAACCCCTTTCCTATGCATTCTTCTAACTTCATTTTAGCTAGTGTTTTTCCTTCTATAAATTATCAAAGAAAAATAAAACAATGGTCGCTATGGTTTACATTTCCTTAGGTCACACCCAGCACGTGATATCACCATGCCTACCATATCTTTTCTTCAAATGATTTGCCTATGAGTATAGATAATGGGCCTCTTTATATCCCTACTCATTTTAATGAGAAGATTGTTAATGTTGTTCTCATTGATCTTGCTAGTAGGGTGAATATCATAACAGAAGAAATTATTTTTATTTTATGCATTTCATAAAGAAAAAAAATGATGATTCTTTAGTGACCATTTGTATGGACGATGGTCTCTCTCTTCCTTTTTATAGTTTTCATCACTTTAATGGTTCGAGTTGGACCCAAGTCAGTGAAAACCACATTTTTTGTTATCCCCTTATTCAGAGTGAAGTAAGTGTAGTCACTTCCGTGTTACACAAATGTCTAAATTTTTTGCATAATGGCATAGTGCACACTATCTAGCACACTAGATATAGGCCCCTTGCGTTATATGGAGGTTTTTCTCTTGATAATTTTTGTCCATTGCCTCTAGGTCCTATACAACCTCATGGAAATATTATATTTAAAGTGTATTCTCAATTCAAAGCAAGTTGTTTAGGACCTTCTTTTGCAGCTCCATCATCAGATCTCCAATGGTCACTTCCCCTTCGATCTCTTCATCGCAACATGTTTCGGTCTCTATGGCTACCTCCTCAATGGCTAAAGATAAGCATGATCCATTGAGTATACCTCATGTTCCCTCTAAATTTTCCCAACCTTCGGTAGTGCCTCTTGTTCCCCTAAATGTCAAAAATGGAAACTAAAGAAAGGCACCTATGTTGGGTAAATCTTCCGCTCAAATATTCTCTCCTCCTATGGCTTATATTGTTCGTAGACCTATCCCTCCAATATTGAAAGGAAAGTAGCTCAATGGACAAAAACATTTTTTGTGCACCACCCATGTCTCATCCTCTTGTGGTTTCTTTTATTCCTCCTACTACCCCTATGATAGAAAGAGGAAAAGCACCAATGACACAAGCTACAGATTGTGTTTTCGCAGATCTCTCTCCCTTTGCCTACTGAACTATTGTTCCTTCTATCCCAGAAGTGAAGATAGCCTCACAATCAGAGTAGAGTGACCCCCCTCCAGCAACTATACATGGACCCCATCATCGAGGTAATCAACTTGTGTGTGAGTGTCGTAAGCGTCGTCAGCGTGCATTGGTCTATGAGCAGACTACTCTGAAAATTCCCAAATCTGAGCACCCTCCTCCAATGCGACCACCTCCAATTTGGTGATGTCTTCCTCTCTTCCATCTCCACTACTAGTGGCTGTTCCTTCTACACCATCTCCTATTCCTTCTCGGGATCCTAATGACCCTCACCTGGAAAGGGTGCAAGTGTTTCTAGCTCCTTTGATGAAACTACCTCTAATTCCAAATCTTCCTAATGTTCCACCATTTTTAGAGCTGATAAATATGTTAAACACATCTTTAATGTCCAATGCTACACTAACTTAGTAACATTCCAACGTACATGTCATGAAGTCTTTCCAAATGTCCTTCGCCCTGCCACTTTTTATATCAATATCCGCCACCCACCTTCCAAGAAAAAACCAAAACATTATCCAACTCCACCCCATTGCAAACAAAATCCAAATCCACATCTCGATCACATTCAAATCCATCTTCATTAATTTTCTTCACAGAAGAAGTGCATACTTATTTTTTTGCATGTCACTACCCTATTCATGAGAGTAGTCATGGCAATCCTCTTGTCGTTTATTCTAATAGTGACTCACCAGCTTCTCCTAAAGATGGGAACCTATTTGGTTCCACCAGAGATATTTCAGCATTGTCTACAATTTTCACAAAATCATCGACATTCACTTTAGAGGATGTCCAAGACAATGTTGTGCTTGCAACTAGCTCTTTGGCTCTTGTTTCAAGTGAGACGTCTAGTAACACCATAATAGTACTTATTTTACAAGCTCAACCTCTCTCCCCCCTTATGATCAAGATTGGGAGACCAATGATATATTCGAATGAATACTTTAAATCCATACTCTTCTTATCTTTATATTTTATTTGTTTTGAGTGTGTGATTTATTTGTGCTTCCCCCATGCTTATCTGCATATGTTTGTTAATTTTACCTAGAGGACCCATGATACAAAGCGTCATCACTCTACTATATGCTATATATTGATCTTCTTGATTTGGGGGATGATACAAAGCGTCGAGACATTTAGGTCTTTTCCATGTTGACCCAAAAAAATTTATTTGATTTTAAATGTGACCTTCCTCTATGTTTGTAGTTTCACTATTCTTGGGGAATGGCGACTATTCAAAAAAAATTAACCTATTGATATACATGATTATTGAATGGACTCATATTAACTCCAAGCTTGTGGATCCCTTAGTGTTTTTCATGTGAGTGATGTTGTGGATTTTATGTATCATCCCTACCGTGTGTGATGACATTTCATGAGCACAATCTCTTGTGTTTCGTGACACAACATCTCACTTCATGATGCTTCCTTAAAGCATTTATATCTTTTATCTCTCTCCTTAAAATATTTGCACTTCTTGAGTCATGCAATTATTTTAAGGGGGGTTATTGCTATGCACAATCACATTATTATCTCAAATCAAAAAAAATTATAACTTGATAGTATATGAACCACCTAGCAAAGTGTAGCTTGCTAGGCTATTAGTTTTCATGTATCCTATCCTTTCCATGGTTGTTTCACAATGCAGCTTGCAAAAACCATAATCAATCAAAATCATTGTATAGTCTTTAACATAGCATAGCTTGATGGCCACATTATCAAAATCATTTATCAAAACCATTCATCAAGATCTTTAATCTCATGTTCTTCCTTTTATCACGCTTTCTCTTTCTAGTTGAGTTATGTCTTTGTATGTCTGTGTTTACATGAATGTTATAATTATGTCATTTTTATGCCTAATGTGTGTCTTTCAAGTAACATATTTTATGTGACTATTTATGCACTAACATGTCTACCTTGTGCAACATATTTTAGTTGTTGTGCAACTCTTCTTTCCTTGGGAGCATATCCATGTGAATTGAGGATCCCGCTTCCTCTATTGCATCCTTCAGTAATTATTAACTTCAAATCATTTCTTATTTTAGCATATTTAGAATAACACATATTAATACTAAAGTGGGGGAAAAATGTAGTGTAATATATTGCATACCATGCAATTTCACACTATGTAATGTCCTCCCTTTAGGCTTGTGATTTAGAAATGGTTTAAACATAGTGTTAACACCAAAAGACCTTCTATCCAACAAAATTATGATAATCTCAGGTTTTTGAGTCCATTTTTTCTTGGAAAAGAGCACTATGTGCAAACATCTATCCAATGTTGAAGTTGAGAAAAAACAACTCGACATCTCCCAAGGATCACCTATAATCAAACACGTCACAGAAAGAGAGAGTAGCAAAGCTATGGAGGCCAAGAGCTATTGATCCAAAAAAGCATGAATCATAATTAGTATGCATCTTAATGATTGTACAATAGATAATCCTTATAAAAGGATAATTAACCTAGAAACCCTAGGAGAGGATAAAACAAGATCATAACATGTGTCCTCATCCTATGATATGAGACATAAAAAAAACATGGCCTAAGTAAGCTTAAATAATTAGAGAAAAAGGGACCTAATAATTAAATAATTAATTAATTAGGAAATAGCTTTTACTCTAACACCCCCCTTAAGTGAAAGTTAGGAAGAAGCTCAAAAAAATAAAGATGAATGCATGATGGGTCCCGAAAAACAAGGCCTGGTGAGGTACCCATGTACAAACAATCAAATCTCTCACAACTGAAGAAAAGGAGAAAAACCTTGTGGAAGAAAACTCCTCTCCAAAAGAGAGAAATAAATGTGAAGGACTGAAGAAGCCTCCAAATTAGTGTAAAGGACTTAGAAGCCTCCAAAACAATGTGAAGGACTTAAAATGCCTCCAAAACAATGTGGACTAAAAAGCCTCCAAAACAAATTGTTCCAAAAGAGTAGGAACAAAGAATGAACATGGGGAACATCACTGAAGCATGAAGAAGCTGCAAACATTGTCGAAGAATGACTCTTATAATGCTAAAAGAACCTCCTCTAATATCAGGATGAAGATCGGGATCAAGAAGACAAGAATTTGCATGAGTGCCCCCAACGACACTACTCGAATTAGATGGAAAAAAAGAAAAAAAATTGGAACTCGAAGATATAGATGGCACAGCTACCAAAAGTCAGAAGAAAATTGATCAAATGAAAATGGAAGGTCGACTCCAAAAATAGGAATGCAAGAGTGTCCATATGGTAAATACTCCATCTCACCAAAATGCATGGGTAACCAACCCCTGCATCTGCCTAGTACATAGGAACAAATACTAGATACATAGCTCACTTCAATGCAAAACCAAGGAAGCATTAGCACCAACAGTAGAAACTCCCCCATAATGCTAACAAGGGAGAGCTAAGAGAGATCCACTAAAATTGTGTGCTAGAATGTAGTGTATAAAGGAGAAACAAGAACATCTGAATGTGCAACTGAAAGCACCTACAAATATAAAGGGTGTGCAAACTAAGGAACACATGCATGAGGCAAGAATCACTATGATTCGTTGTTGTCATGGAAGGGACACTCACTTGACAAAGGTGTGATGGAAAAACAAAATTCCTACACAACCCCCCAATTGCACTTTATATCATAGTGCGAGTACAATAAGGCACAATATGATGTGCAAGATTCCAAATAATACGTATAAAACTAAGACACTTTATTTTAGTGTGTTTACATAATGAGAAGTGCTTACAATGGAAGTTCACAATGTCCAAAAAAAGACCACATGCTAAAAATGTAATTCTCTGATAGAAAATGAGAAAACTAATAGCACCATCACGAAGTACACAAAAAATCACACTTTCAAAAAAAGGGGACTCAAAAAGGAGTCTAGATGTAGAAGATATGGCTCGTCAAAGTCTTCAAAATGAGAACTACACAGCAATAGCACTAAGAAAATTGATTTCTAGAAAAAAAAATAGAAGTCAAAATTGAAAACCACCTACACCACTGCAAAGATCACGAAATCTTACCCCATTTCAAAAAAAAAAGCACTGAAAAAGACTATCGTATGGCTAAGATATCGCCTCTAGAAGATGGAGTGCAAAATTGAAAATCCCAACATAGAAGGGCTAGGTTGGACAAAACAATCACCTCCGCAAAATTTAGCAAAAACACCTCCAAATGTAGAGTTCTGCCAACTTTAGAGTCTAATTAAAAAATCTACTCTAGGTACAGTGCAGGTTGGATTTATTGAAAAAATTTGGAATGTTTTATTTTGAAGTAAAAAAAAACATAAAAAAGCATGAATCATAATTAATGTGTATCTTAATGATTATACAATAAAGAATCCTTATAAAAGGATAATTAACCTAAAAACCCTAGGTGAGGATAAAACAAGATCATGGCATGTGTCCTCATCCTATGACATGAGACATAAAAAGAACATGACCTAAGTAAGCTTAAGTAATTAGAGGAAAAGGGACCTAATAATTAAAATAAATAATTAATAAGGAAATACTTTTTACTCTAACTTGCAATGCACTAATGTTCCACAAAAAATCATGATTCAAATGGTCATTGAAACGTTACATTCCTGGAAATCTTTTTAATGTGGCACTCTGATGTGGCAACGCACTTGGCAGAAAATCCATGACTTTCTATTTTGCAAAAAGGGAGATTTTTTACTCTCTCAAATGTATCACACTATGCTCTTGGCTTGAGTTCTACAACTTTCTTGAACTTTACAAGTTTTGAAGTAGTAGCATTCTTTCAACAATTTGCATGTCATTTCTAGGTGATGAGATTGAGCAAGACAACAATGTTATAGCTTTGAAATCCACTTTGGAGGTTGTCTGCAGCTTCTTAGTAAGAGATCTAATTTATGTTGTCTCCTCATTATTATGAGTATTTTCTATGCTAGCAGCTAGATATTCTTGGTGTTAGCACGTTATGTCTAAATCTATTGTTTGAATCATTTATATTTCATTTTATCAATTTTTATCAATATATTTATTTTTATCCAAATCAATCATCCAATCAATATTGGTTGTTCATGGAGATCGAAAGACCAAGACGAGGGTTTGACTAAGGCAAGCCCGTAAATGGCCACTGAAACATTTTTCTCTTCTTCTCTATGTGCAAGCATCTAGATTGGAAGAAAGCACATCTGGGTGATATTTATTCTTTTTCCATTATTTCTTCATTTGCTCTTGTTAATTGGATTTTCTATTATATTTTTTGTATTTTTTGTTATTTAAATTACTTCACACGCAATGGGCTCGTGATTCCTTTTCTGTGTGTAGGCATAGATTTCGAGGTATCATGTGTTTTATTGTTGCCTTTGTATTGGACGATAGTGTGCCGCTAGGATGTCTACGCTACACACTGGTATTTATAGCCTAGACATCCAAAAGGCTACAAAATCATCCTAGACCTATACTTTCCTTTTCTATAGAAATAAGATTTTATTTTTCACTACAGAAAGATATTCTTGACAGTCTATTATAATTGGATATTTTGTATTGAAGTTGTAGTTATTTGATTTAAATTTCTAATTATAATCATAAAAAAAATTATCATATTATAAAATAGATTTTTTGATTTACTCTAATGCTAATATAGAAAGTTGATTCTAAAAAAATCTTTGATAGAATCAATTTAATATATTACAATTATATAATATGTGTGTTGGGTATATACATATGTATATTGTATAAAATATATACATATGTCTATTCCATATACACATATGCAATTCTTATACATATACATATACACACATACATATATAGATAGATAGATGCACACATACATACATATACTTCCATCCAAGTTATGTAATAGAAACTACATTCTTAAGATTATCAATCTAAATAGGACTAATCTTCTCTACTTGAGTTATGAGAAGTAAAGATAATAGAAAATGAATAGATTTCTTGGGTTAATCTTATTTGAAAAACAATAGTCTCATAAATGTTATTACTTGTGTTAAATGTACTTGTGTTTTGAATATTGACTAAATTATTGAAGTGCAAATATTAATAAAATGGGTTTTAGTTAAGATTAATGAATTAAAATGATTTAAATGAGAATTTTTCTTTGATGTATTCTATGAATTAGAGTTGCCAAATTAGTAGATTTTAACAATAATATCTAGATCCGTGTTTAGCTATGACTTGTGTGTCACTTCAACCATGGTATTTAGTAGTTTGATTCATTGTTTAAACACTATTCAAGAATCATGATATAGTTGCAAAAATATTTGATAGGACACCCTATGAAATAGATAAACAAAAATTATAAAATCATAACAATATCAACAATGGTGATTTTTGTAAGAAGATTTAATGCTTTTCCAATCTACATTAAGATGAAGGATTAGATTAGTCAAACCTAATGAAAAGATTGTGTAAGAACCTTTTGTGAAGAGTGATTAGTTGTCAATATCTTGTAAATAAGTACCAATATCGATATAATTGATCAAAATATTATTAATTAATTGAATTAACTAATTCTTTAACAACATTAAATTTCCACGGTCCATGAAAATCATGTGTTACAATTTCTGGATTTAAATTGCGTGAATTTTTTAAATCAAAATGTAACACTTGAAAACTAATTCTTAATTTGTTATTTTAGTAATTAAATTAAAGAATAGAATTAGCCCTTTTGGAGGCACATCAACGTGGTAAGGAACATCTTGAAATTATTCATTCTAATCTCACCATGAATCATCCATCGCCTAGATCAAAGGTATATTTTCACTATTATTGATATTTCTCTATATACATGGAGTATTTTATGACATCATATAATCTTAAAATGTGGAGAAATTCATCAAGTGGACATCCATTGTAGTAAACAAACTCGGTCATATCAAACTATAGATTTATTATCATTATTATTCTAAGCAATATATTGTATGGTAATACATAGTTTCCTTTACTCCCCGAAGAATGGTGTAAGGAAAAGGCAAACCATGAGTACTAAGATGGATATGGTACACGCTTCAAATTTTCTTCTATAACAAATTTTCTGAAAATGTGGTTCATGATGTGACACTATGTCAAAATGGTGAGGTATGAAACCTACTATGGGCCACTACATAATGTTTAGTTGTGTTGCTTACACCCATATACAAGATGAGAAGAGGAGGAAACTAAGTCTTGTGAGCCTTAAGCGCATAATGATGGGTTGTTCTATTATTCTAAATCATATCAATTATGAAATCCTATTCAATTGTAGGTCAAAGAAGTCATCTTTGATGAGGTGGCTATAATTGACAATGCACTTAAGTGCATAAATACTTCTAGATGTAGATTATTAATGTAGATGTCGGTGGAAATTCAAGGTTTAGTGATAAGGCTTTTTAGGTGTATGTTTGGATAGGAAACTATATCAAAAGACTTAGAGAAGAGAAATATAGTTGTTGGCCCCACTATCTAAGATAAGGATGGTCCTACATAATAGGGAAATCCTATCAATGAATTTTATGTCTAAGGACATGTTAGGCATACTAAGAGGATTAATGATAGCCTTGACAAAGAAAATGAAAATAGGAAGGATATACTTACACCATCACAAACCCAAAGTATAAAAGTGTGAACTCACTTTTCTCTCTTGATTATATGGTCTAAAATCACAAATAGATGAGTGGAAGAAGATATTGCAAATACTAGACTTTGGATTCACAAGGAAAGACGAAAAATTTTAGATTGTCAAAGATTCTCAAAATGTTAGGTATTGTCATTAAAGGGAAGTGAATATCTCTCTTTTTTCATAAGGTTTGGCTTGTCAATGCCACCTCTTTTCACTCTCCATGTGTCTTAGGGCTAGTTAAAAATTGGAAAATCCATCTTATTGAATTTCTTTGAGTTGTAAATACTTTTGGTATATCATATGTTATGTGCATTATATGGTTGTCCTATGGATTTGTTAATGTGCCTACACGTACAACATATAGAAGTATATTGAGGTTACCAATTGACCTAGTTTGTCACTTATTTAGATATGCATATAGAGAGAGGCAATGCATCTCACCTCATCAATCACTTAAAAACACTTGTATTGATTCATTCAATCTTTAATGAATTTTTCTTTTGGTGTCACTTAACACCATCACACATTTGACTTCTTTCTTATGCTTGTGGAGTTTCTTAGTTATTTGATTTTTCACCTATCATTAATTTCACAACCCAAGCCTCCACAAAGTATTTGTGATTTAGCCAAATCACAAGAACCTAGTGAAAATTCACATAAATGTTTCTTATGGATTGATATTTTCAATGACAGTTTGGTTCTAAAACAATTACAATTTGGCAAGAAAGAAGGTAGATTAGAAAAGTGATTATAAAAACTAACTTCCAAAATACTTATTAATGCTTCTAAAACTTTTTAAGGCTTATATGCATTCCTCTATTCCTCTCTAACCACCCAATCTTCAATACAAGTGATCTAGGAATTCTAGCATTCATCACAATCAAGGAGCATTTTTCTATGGATTGTCATCTATTGTTTTGGTTGTGGGATTATGGAGATTGCCATTTCATGTCAATAGCTTCCTATTGCATATTCTTCGTTTGATTCTTCTATTACCACATACCCCCAACCTGTTTCAAGACAATATAACATACCTACAATTCTTCACTCTTGTTAGACTTTCATTCCTTGTTATAAAAGTTCATTTCTAGATTGTTGGATCTTAGCGTCTTTCCTCACCCATGGTGATTTTATAGCAATACAATCTTCCCAATTCTATTTTGTCACTATAGTTCAAAGACATTTCATTCATTTTGTTAGATCTTATATTACAAAGGTTGGGTCTATCGAAGGTTGGAACAAGAAATAGGATCTAAATATTGATCTAGTCATTTTCCTTACACTCCATTCTTTATAACCTATGTTAAGCATTTGGATTGGATCAAGAAGCAAATTTCAATTATTGTTCTAGTTTTTAATCTTCCTCACACTCCATTCCTTGCAATATGTGATGAGTGTGTGCAATAATTGACTACCATTTCACTTGATTTATTAAATACTTCAATATTTGTCATGTACATATCTAGTGATATTGATACATTAAATTTCATTTCAATAATTAGTTTAGCTTAATATATTTAACTAGAAGATTGTTTACACTTTATTTAAATAATCATTTTAAATGTATTTATTTCATTAGTGCACCATTGCACATTTCATGTTGGTAGTTGCAATTAGTTAGCAATATCAAATCATACAAGTTATACACTTAAGCAAAGTATACTTTCAACACCGATATACATCCTACTATAAATGGATAATTTAAATGCGTTTGTATTGTTAATTCCATTTTTGCATTATCACTATTGACTATTTAGGATTCGGCATTTGGCTGCATTCAACTTGATATTAGATCTTGACTAGTAGAATTACACAACACTTGAGTATCTTTGTCATATAAGAATATAAAATCACTTACACTAGTTTCATACCTAGTCATACTCTATAAGTCTATAGCACATTAATATCTACTAAATTTCATATTACTATAGCCTTAACTCTTATGATTGCAAGGATCATTGCTTAGCCTAACCATATGTGTATGTTAAAGTGGTCAATGAGTTAATCCAACCTACATTGAAAATATGTCCCACGTGTATCACTTTGTGTTTTGTGTACTTTGATTTGCTCTTAAGAAAGAAATCTAGATTAAGCATTGATGGAACCTACATAAGTTCACATGCTAACTTGCCTCTACATCAAGACAACAAAGCCAAGCCTACCCAATTCCACATCAAGAGACAACTAAGTGACCTACAATATGGTACAACTACTTTCAGGCAAAGGATTAATTGATTCATCCCCATAGTCTAAATAATGTGTGCATGAGGCTACAATGTTCTTCAATATCATTCAAGTTCCATCAAAGCAAACTTTTCAACGATGACTTGTATAACCATGACAATTTCTATTCTTAGTTAGCAAAGCTAATTCACAAAACATGTCAAATTTTTTGGTTATACAAGTCGCTTCAAGTACAATCAAATGTTGAGTTCACTACTAACTAGTTTTTTAAAGTGTGGCTCCTCAACTTTGGATCCCTCATGGTAAGCACAAATTATTCCTTGTCATCCATGGCTCTTCCTTATCTTCATATTCTTTATGGAGTCAATTTTCTTTCACCAAGTTCCTTGGCATGAATCCTAGCCACCATGTTCATGATAAACCTTGTGCAAAGACAATCATTTTAATCTTAAACTAAACTTATAAATTTTATAGCAAATGAAGTTTAATGAAGTAGCTCAACACATATTAGTTTATTACTTCATCACTTGAAAAGCTTCCTTTAACTTCTATTTCTACTTAGCCTTGTACAAGATTAAAAGCCTTTGAGATACACATACTACATGATCAATGAAATTCCTAAAATCTATTTTTTATATTGATAAAGTGAGCTGACATCTCGTGCCATTTTCTAGTGCATGTGATGCAATATTCATTCAAGACGCCATTAAACACAAGTTTCTTTTTTTTCCTTCAGAATACATTTATACAATTTCTAGGATACTAATTTGTACAAAACAAGGGTTTAGATTGTTTCCTTATGAGAGGAAGAACTTAAATTGTAAAAGCAATGTTGCCAGTGACTTATCCTTTGAATAATAGATAATATACTACAAAAAATTATCATAGCTTTTGTGATTAGCAATAGAAATTATATATCTTCAAGACCATTTTGAAAAGATACATCTAAAATTCATTTAGGTGATCTAAAAATCAGATCAAATAAATTGGAACAATGGAGTCATTGTGCTTCAACTCCAATCATGTGTCATCTAAGTGCCTTAGACCCATAAATTTTCCAATTTTTTTAGTATTGCAGAAAAAGGAAGACTATAATTATGTCAAAGAAGCATCTAAGGTGCCCTGAAGCATCTTGGAGTCTTCAAAATAAGTTCTAAACTTCAAATCTAAGTAAAAAACCCAAAATGACAAAATCATAGTTTACGCAAGCAATGTTTTCACTATTGAGCGCAACAATTGTTACCACGACGACAACAACAAACACATCACCACTTGGCAAGAGCAATGATTTCACTACTCTAGAGATACAACATTGAATATGAAGAGTTTTGTCATTTGAATTCTCTCTTTTAACATTTGTTCTTCTATTTTGCCTCCACAAAAACATAGAGAAACATCATATGATGTTTGATATACAAAGTTGGGAGGCTTGGCTCTAATTGTTTCCTTTATTCTTTCATTCATTTTGTGCTTGGAAGTGTTTGAAAAAGGTTTTAAGTTGCAAAGACACATTGCAAGTGTGAGGAGTGTATTTCAAACTTTACCATGGCTTTATGTTGCCAATTAGGCATTGTAACATATCTATACTAGACAATGATAGTGGAGCGAGGAGCATTTTGCTTTCCTACCAGAGTTTTGATCCATTCAAGCTTTCTCCAAGGTATATTGTCTGTGGCAATTCTTGTGTCTTTCCATCGCATGGTTATATCTTTATTATGTGTTATTTCATGTTGGCATGTTGCCCTTTAGGCATTGTAACATAAATATACTAGACAATGATAATGGAATGAGGAGCATTTTTCTTTCCTATAGGAGTTTTCATCCATTCAAGCTTTCTCCAAGGTATATTGTTTGTCGCAAGTATTGTGTCTTTCAATCACATGTTTATATCTCTATTATGTGTTCTTTCATGTTGACATGTAAAATTATTTTGTATGACTATAATTACATCCATATTGAGGTGATTTAAGATTGTTTGAAAGTACTAAAAGAGTAATTTGAGGAAACATAGATTATGATCTCTGGGAGAGCATCTCCAAGGTTTTATAGATCAAGTGGTATAAAAGCAAGGTTGTTAATATCAATGTATGCACTCCGCAAGATCTAAAAAGAATGGAAACATAGTACCCTTTGAGCTCAAAATTGAAACAGAGTGTGGTTGAGGACAATGAATGGCAACGAAAGAAGATGATGGAGAAGTTCATTTTAAGAAGTTGGAAGAATGTGATGAAGAAGTTTGTTTTAGGATGTTGGAAAAAGTTGTTGCAAGGATGTCCAACATTGAGGAGAAGGTGGATAAGCTTGAAAGTATGATGCTTGTCTTGATAGTAAGGTTGGGAATTCCAAAGGAACATGAGAAAAAGAGAATTTGAGAAACAAAAGAAAGAGAAAGGAGACTCTTCATCTAGGTGATTCTTCAAAACTAGGGCAAGAAATCAACATTCAAACTTACGATAGTGAGATTAGCACAAAGGAGCTTGACCAATGGGTCTCCCAAATAGACATTTAATTTAGCTTTCATAAAATGTCTCCTCGTCATCAAATTTCTTTTGCAAGGTCAAAGTTGTTCAAGGATGCTCTTGCATGGTGTGAGAGCTAAGCATTCTTTAGAGACTATACAAATGCCACCTATATCCAAGTGGAAGGATCTTTAAATGATATTATGCAAACAATTCTACCCTATTTGACATGAAGAGTTGAAGATGATACAATGAGGCAAAGACAAGATCAAGACATGCAAGCCTATACTAGTGAATTTAGGAAGAGAGTGGTTCATCTCAGAAAGGATGTCATGGCCACTTGAAAAGACCAATTCTAATGGCCAAACCTTGAATTAGAGACCAGGTGTATGCCAAGTGCACTACCTTGAGCTAGGCAAGAGGTGGGGCACTTCCTACAAGCACAAACAGCAACGTAAGAGCAGCAACTTGGTGGTGATAAGAATTGAGTGAGAGAATAGAGGTAAAGGCAAGAAAAATGCTACAACCATACCAAACCCCACTAGAAAAGGTAAGAGGGAGTTCTATTGTTCTAATTGTGAGAAAGGCCATTCAAATGAGACGTTGGATTTTGCATCCAAAATTAGTACTTTCTTGGCTGAACAAGGGGAAGAGAAGAATGCTACCCATGCAAACAAGGGGTGTGAAATTGATAACAGCTAAGAGGTAGAGAGAAGATTTTATTGTGCTATAATTTGTGATGGTGTTGGTTTGTTTAGTGTTGGATTTCATAATGAAGAGGAGCTCACTAGACTTTTCCACATCAAAATCCACACAAAAGGTAAGAAGTTTGATATATTATTTGGTACATGTTTGCAAGCAAACCTCATTTCTTGGAACTTGGCTTGAAGATTGAAGACCATCCTCGTTCATATTTGTTGGGGTGTTTAAACAAGGAGTGGGCATAGCTATCACTAAACAATGTAAGTAGTGTTTACAGAATCTTGAGTTTTAGGACGAGGTGATGCTGGTTGCAATTCCCTTAGATGTATCTGGAGTTATTTTTGGGAGCCCATACCATATGATAGTGTTGCTATATTCTATAGGAGAAAGAATCAGTTTAGGCTCTGTTTGAATGGGAAGGACTACTTCTTGAACTTATATGCAAGAGGGTCCAAACTTTCTATGGCTAGTACTACACAAGTAAGGAGGTTGATGAACACAAGTGGAAAGATTGTCTCCTTAATGAGTCATGGAAAAAGAGAACAAGGAGAAGCAGATAAGTCATGGGCTGTTGTCATACAAGGAGCCATGAGAAACGGGTTTGCATGTGTTAGAACTATGAGTTTTCTCGAGTCCAAAAGGTGCCTTCTAAAAGAATGGTTGATCAAGGAGCTTGTTTTAAGCCTTGGAAAGCAAGTTGTGTTCAGTTGTTTTTCAATTGTGTTGGTGCGTTGTGTTGACAGTCAAGATAAGGGCTGGAATAAGTGAGTTTTAAGGCCCACAAGGTTGTACCTTTTGTTGACAAGGTTTGGCATACACTTATCCGTGTGTTGGGGAAGCTAAATGAACAAAGCCAATGGTGTCCTAAGGGAGATGAGATGTGGGGAAAGAAGTTCCTCGCCTCTTTAAATGATTTTTTGGGGACCAAAAGCCTCTTGATGGGGTAGGCATAATCCAAAATTGGTTTGAATAACATTGGAGTCATTGTGCTTCCACTTTGGTCGAGTCATCTCAGTGCCTTAAAACTACAAATTCATCAAAGTTTTGAGTGTTGCAGAACAAGAAGACTAGAATGACATTAGAGGAGTATCTAGGTGATTCAGAGCATCTTGGGGAGTCTTCCAAACAAGTTGCAGACTTCAAATATAAGTAGAAAACCAAAAATTATGAAATTGCCAGTTTGTAAAAACAATGATTTCTCCATCAACCACAGCAAAAACATTTTCACTGCCTTGCAAAAGTGACAATTTCACAACTCCGGAGACAAAATGTGGAATATGAATGGTTTTGTCATCTGAATTTTCAGCTTGAGAGGTTGGCTCTCATTGTTTCCTTCATTCTTTTGTTCATTTTGTGATTGGAAGTGTAAGAACAGGGGGTTTTGAGTTGCAGAGACACATTGCAAGTGTGAGGAGTGTATATCAGACATTGTCATGGCTCCATGTTGCCCTTGTGGCACTGTAACACAATTGTAATAGACAGTGATAACGCCCATTCAGGATCTCTCCAGGGTATATCATTTGTTGCAGCTGCTGTGTGTGTTTTATTTGCATGTCTATATCTCTATTATGTGTATTCTTTCACGTTGGCATGTTAAATGAACTTGTATGGCTGTAATTATGTCTCTATTGAGGTGATTTAAGTGTTGAAAAGTATTAAAGAGTTGACACTAAGGAAATCTGTAGGTGATGATCTCTAGGAGAGTTTCTCCAAGGTTTTTCAGATCATTAGAAAGAAAAATTCTTCAAAAAAAGTCTCTATGTGAAACACAAATATGTTAGAAAGATTTAGTGCTGTGAACAATTCAAGCACATGACTGGCTTGATACAAACATGCAGCTGGATCCCAAAATATGATGTCTCAGACAAATTTTACATACAACCAAATGATGAAATACTGGGTCATCATGTACCATTCAACTCAACATAATTTTTGTGAAACCCATTAGCTTAATGCAACCTTACTACTTCCCCTTGACATGAGAGATCCAGCTGCTCCTGAAGCTGTCGAGACAACACCTGTTGTAACACCTGGCTTTGAAAGGTGAAGAAGCCTGCATAAATGTGCATATGTATATATACAATCAATTCTATCATCTATGTTGCATGGATAAATCAGGAACATAGAATATAGAGGAAAGCATCTCAGCATGAGTGAGGATTTAGTATATTACGGTGCAAGAAACTCAGAAAATGATGAGATTGCTGCCACTGCTTCATGGTAAGTATCAGATGTAGATGGTGCTGATACTTCTACCAGTTGGAGTCCTGGTGTCACAGGTACTGCTTCATCAATAGCATGGAGTTTGGGGATTTTATGAACAGAAGTCACTGATACTGTGATTCTGACAGTCCTTTGAATGTGGAATGCAAATCCAACCCTCAAAAGTTCATGATCAAGTTTGTATCCCAATGCATAAAAGAACCTCAGGGCATTACTACTCACTGTACTATCCTCCCTATTTCGCACTAGCGCCAAGACCTGATCGGAAGCAGCACCTTTAAGGGCTCCCCCAATGTGTGCAACAGTCCTGCAGTTTATACCACAATATAGATAAATTCTGTAGATAACAAGTAATAAGGCTTGAGAACACTAACTAGAAAGAGAATGTTTTGACACCTTAAATTATAACTTCAAAAATATGGTTTTATTTAGGAAGCCTATATTTTGAACAACTTCACCATTAAAATAGGAACCATACAAACTAGTTGGTACCCATCTACATATGGTCCTAAAGAATTAAAAGATAAAGTTCCTTTAGAATTTCTTTCATTTCAAAAAGCCGCTGGGTTTACTCCCCATAACCTCAAGGTAAAAAAAAATTAATTGGAATTATATCCATCATGTCTTCAAACTCATTTGGAGCCTCCCCACAAACTTTACTGCATTTCACTGACATTGAAACACTCTTCAGCTTCCCAACGTCATCAATATTATGCTTAAATTAGAGACGCAGGAACTGCCACAAAAGGAGATACATGATCTGTTCATATTTCTCCCAAGGATGCCACTAAGATTTGTCTTCAAAATTTACAAAGTAGGTTATCTCAAAATAAAAACAAAATCCAATCTCATTAAATTTAGTTTTTAACTTATCAAGATAAATTTGCTAAATAGAGTGCACGTCCAAACTTAGAAATTAAAAATGATCACGAATGACTTTGATTTATAGAAATTTTGTTCGGCAAAGTGTCCCTTATCAAATTTCAATTAATTAAATTTGCTATCTACAAATACCTAGTATGGTGGAGCTCAAGAGAAAAAATCAACTATTTTGCATTCTAGAAGGATCATTAGACTTTTACTAAATTACCATCACCATCCATGCTACTATTCTTAGTGTTTGAATGGCTTGATCCGTAAAAAGTATGCAATACTCCTTTGATCATAATACATCTTTCCCCTTCCTTCTTAAAATGAGTGGCTTTCAAAGGGCCCTCTCCTGTTACCTTAGACAGGTTATATACTACTTTACAGTGCAGATGAACCCTCACACCCAAGAAAAGAGAGCATCAAAACTAATCATTTACTGACAAGGACTAAATTTTTACCACAAAGATCTAGCTGTAGGAGTTAGCAAAACTGATAAAATACAGTACAAACTTATTAAACTCGCTTAACTACAAACTCATCACCCACAGGAGAGACCGACATTAAGCCATTATTATCATAGTTCACAAACTCAAACTCGGAGAATACTCAGGAAGCCAAAAACTTCCAACTTGGCTAAAACTTAGCAAAACTCAGCAACTTAAAAAGCACTTAAATTTTTTTAAAACATAATTTTATGCAAAATAAAGCTACAAAATGTATCAAATGACTTTAATGGAAATCGGGGGCAACGTCCCTGGGGGGACCAAGGTGCAGCACCGCCAGCAAGTTCAAGGGGAGCACCCCTCACAGGGATCTGGAGGTAGCACACACCATTTTCATAAGTTTTTAAAAGGCGAAAAACAATGCTTATAAAGCCAAAAATACAAAGTTTTGGAGGGTTTAACCCACATTTTTTTTCCATGTTGCTAGCACAGCGAGTGAAGTCCTCAGACTCACCAAGTTTTTGGCAATTTTTTCAAAAATCTCGATGTTGAATTCTGGCCAGTTAAACCTGCAATTACTTGGGGACATGAAAAACTCACCGAGTTTGCAATCTATGATTATTATCACCTAAAACAAAAAACAGCACACTACACATCTCAAATAAACAGAACTTAACTCAACAGAAAATCTGGACCAAAAGCATTAACTCCAGGTAAAAAAATTGCATCGGGCTTATCATGGTCTCTGCCCTGAAAAGTAGGATGTTCAACTTGCAGAGGCAGTATAATGCCTTCTTTAACAGCCAAGGATCAGGCAATCACATCTAAAATCCTAACTAAAGATTGCAGATCACCTGTCCTCTTTACTAGCTTTATATATAGAATAGTCATGGTAGTCTTGAATTTCCTCAGAAAATTCCTAATCATATATAAAATCCTTGCATCTACCACCATCATCTCTGCAGAAAGAGTTTGTGTAACTGAGTGAATATTTACTTGGGTTCTTGTACTAGTTAAGTATAGTCCTTATCTTGCCAACATTACTTGTTCCACCTTATTCACATATGCCACCCCATATCAGATGGAATTCCTTGACCAAATATGGTAACAGGATTTCATATGTTTTTCCCCCATGTAAAATTCTGCTTCCTCTTTCCCAATCCTCTAGGTCTGAGGGTAAACCATAGTTTCCTTTAGGGCTCCTATCAACTGAAACAGAAGATTTCCCTTCCTTCAAAGAGCCTGGAGCAGATGAGGAAATGGCATCAGCTTTGCATTCCCTGCTATCACCTGGAAATATCTCTGATTTTCAACCCAACCAAATGAACTGCTTCATGATTACCATTGTAGGAAACTCGGTAATTGGTTTAGAGGATTGGATCCATCTTCTCCTCAAAATCTTGTCAACACTAGGTTTCAGAGCTATAAAATTTCCTCATAGCTGGAGATAAAACCTTCAAGAATGAAAACAGACTGAATGTGCAAACCTAACTTTGTAGACAACTGGTAAACACTTAAACCAACAAATCTGACAGACCAACAAAAAGCGCAGAACTGACTGCCGCCATGATAAACACAGTGAAGCCATAGAATGGATATTAACCAGTGAAAATGTGAGGTCGAGAGCAAAGCTGAACCTACAACACCTTCAGATTTAGCCTGTTTCCTTCACACACCATAACCTAAAATGTTCTTTACTAAAGCAAAGCTAAATAATGAATTTTCTTTGGGTCCAAAACTCATAGATTTAAGAATGATATCTGACATTAAATGCCATTATTAAACCTCATCCACGCCTTTCTATGTCTCAAAATGTTAACCAAACTCTCCATACAGCACATGAGAAGATCATCATGCATGCCAACAATTAATCTTTGATGAATCCTATTAAAGATTACCTTTAAGTTTAAATAATAATTATTGATTAATGGCCTTAAGTTTGAGTCAAGGCAATGAATTTCTAAAGGACATACTGGAGCTTCCATGTCTAGAAAATCAATCCAACTCTTCGTTGGCTAATTGATCTGACAGCTAATTCCCTCCACTTTTAATATTATCAAAGCTAATATAATCAACATTTAGAGGAGATCATGCTTAGGTGATGGCAATCAACATCCACTTAGGACAGCTTCTGCTCTTGAACAAACAAATCACAATATTAGAGTCTCCATCTATTTCCAATCTTTCCCAACATTTACCAGTAGCCAGACAGTTGCCCTTCAGGAGTGCTTTAGCTTCAGCAACACCACTAAAACATAATCCAAAGTCCATGATGTACACCAACTTCAGGGATACCCAAGTGTACCCGAAAATTTTACCACACCCCTCTTGACCAGGATTGTTCTCGGCTATGAAATAAAAATTATGCTTTATCCATGTCTCCTAGGGAGGTTTCCATTTAACAGAAGGATTGAACATTTATTCAACTGCCCCTTTAAAGGGGGATTTATCACACATCCTCAACTACTAACGACTTTTTCTATATATGTTTCCTCCAAACAACACAATCAAAATATTCCTTTTGTTGTGTTTACATTCCTGCTTCTCATTTAATCTCAATGCATAAATTTCTTTGTTTTAAACCTGTAGAAATAATATTTCAGAAATTACATGAGTTGTGGAAACCATAGTTACAAGACTCGGACTCGCCTCGGACTCGGCAAGCCAATTTTTGACTCAGACTCGGACTCAGAGCCCAGACTCGGCAAAGACTCGGCAAAGACTCGGCAAATAGAAAAACCCAAGAAATTCAGAGATTTTTAAGGATTTAACACTTGTTTCACGCACCCTTTAATAAATAAACCTTAAAGACACAATAACATCATCAAATAGAAATTACTATGATCTCATACACAAACATACATCGATCACATAAGTATAAACGCAAATTTTAGCTGAAGGAAATAACACATTCAAATATATAAATATTGTCAAATGTATACAAAACTCATGGAATATGAAATCCATGACATCAAAACAAATATCAAAATTAAAAATATAAGTCTATGGCTCAAAAGAGCTTGCATTACTCATCCCAACATCACGACAAGTCATGCGCTAGTGTCTAAGATAGGTCATAGATGATGATGTAGAAGAGCACAAAAGATTTACTGAGAGGGGGGGTGAATCAGTAAATCAATCTCAAACTTTTATTTTTAAAACTTTTCAATCTTTATTACAATCAACTTTTTGATATGATCCAATTTCCACAAGTTGATACAATTTTATTGAAGTAATTTCTTTTTCAAGTAGGCACCAACCTACAAATTTACAATGAGATGATTTAGTAGAATAATTTCCACAAGGAACACCTAGACCTCTCCAGAATTTAGTAGACACCTGCCTACAAGGAGCACCAACCCCTAATGCAAGGCACCAAACCTTGACTTGATGGAAGTGAGACTGCCCTCAATCTGATCTGCACAAGCCCAACTCTCCAATCTGCTCTATGTGATCCAAGTTATCACCTTCAGCCCACACAAGGAGGTAGGAATCTGACTGATCTGCTAGTCTTCAAAATTACACAACCACACTTCAAAACTGGCTTGGATGTCAATAATACACACTGCTCAAAAGTTGCAACTATTGGTGAAAGAACACAACACTGCCCTTTCATATTTAATCACACCATTTCTTAATTATAATTGGTCTTCTTTGATTCATTTAATTTTCTGTTTATAATCAAAACAACATTCCCTTTTTGAAATGTTTGCTATGTTAAAAACAATCACATCTTTTTAATCAAATGTGTCCCTTCAGGGAGTCGAATGAACTGCTCACATTTTTTAGTTTCAATTCATACGCCCTTTACTTAACCTTGTTTAGAGAAGATAATGAGTCTTCATTAATGCAGCAAAAAAAATGTCCTTTTGCAAGAGCACGACTTTCAGATTTGATACACTTCACCGCTTTTTACAAGTACGCGTCCTTTTAGATTTGATACGGTTTTCTAAAGAAAAAACATGTCTTTAAAAAACACGTCTCTCTAGTTTTGATGCGTCTATTGTTTCTGTTAATACGTATCCAGTCATACGTATTTTTGAAGGAATACGACTTTTGTATCAGTCACACGTCTTTTGAAGAATCGCGACTTTTGTATTTTGACATCCAGTCACACGTCTTTTGAAGGATCGCGACTTTTGTATGTTGACATGTCTTTTTATTATTTTGTTAATACGTATTTTTGTTTGTTAATCCGCCATTTATAATCTTTTGTTTATTTGAAGAGTGAAATATGCATAAGCTGGAAAGATACCGAACTTAGTTTGTTTCGCATCAAAGTAGATAAAAATAGTATGTATGCTGACTATACATTCCATTGTAAAATCGGCCCAAACACCTGACTGCTTTAAACAGTAATAATCACTGTAATCTGAGTTCCGAAATTTGCTCTGTTTTGAGTCATCAATTTGATGATACTGTTGAAGACTTGATAGAGCCAAGTTTGAGAACTGAATGTTAATCTGGAATATTAATCTGATCATCTATATGCCTTTTCATAATTTGCTCTGTCATACCTATATGACAGTGTGATATTTTTGACATCAATGACAATATATCTAACAATCTCCCCCTTTGTCATTGATGGCAACTTTTCAACCCAAAAAAAACGTTTGGTTTTGCTAACGTTTGGTTTTGCTCCCCCTGTGTCCAAATTCTCCCCCTTTGACATCAATGGCAAGGTATCTTCTAACAAGATTTTGTACATAGCTCCCCCTGAATATATGCATCCATCAATTAATTTGATGGTTGTGGAATAACTCTCAATTTGTCCCTTAGATATTCAAAAGTATCTCTTGGGAGTGGTTTAGTAAATATATCAGCAGTTTGCTCTTTTGTAGTTATGTATTCCAAACACACTTGTCCTTCTCCTACTTGTTCTCTCAAAAAGTGATACTTAATAGGTATGTGCTTGGTTCTTGAGTGCATCACTGGATTCTTGGAGATATTGATTGCACTAGTATTATCACAATAGATAGTGCAGGGATGATCATACTCCACTTTGATGTCTTTTAAAGTTTGCCTCATCCATAAAAGTTGAGTGCAACATACTGCTGCTGCAATATATTCAGCTTCAGCTGTAGATAGAGAGACTGATTCTTGTTTTTTGCTTATCCAAGACACTAGATTTCCTCCAAGAAAAAAGGCTCCTCCACTTGTACTTTTTCTGTCATCTACATTACCAGCCCAATCAGCATCTGTGTAAGCTTCAAGAGTGAAATCATTGCTGCTAGGGTACCATAGACCATAATCCATTGTGCCTTTCAAATATTTGAATATACGCTTTACTGCATGAACATGTGTTTCTTTTGGTGTTGCTTGAAATCTGGCCACAACTCCAACAGCTTGCATTATGTCTGGTCTTGTGGAAGTTAGATACAACAAACTTCCAATCATTGATCTATAGAGTGTTTGATTCACATCTTGGGATTCATCATCTTTACTTAGCTTGCAACCTGTAACCATAGGAGTACTAACAGGATTGCAATCTTCCATCCTAAATCTTTTTAACATTTCTTTCACATATTTGGTTTGGGAGATGAAAATACCTTTGCTTAATTGTGAAATTTGCAGCCCAAGGAAAAAGGATAATTCTCCCAACATTGACATCTCAAATTCTTTTTGCATACATGATGAAAATTCTTTGCACATTATGTCCTTGTCTCCACCAAAAATGATGTCATCTACATAGACCACCACAATCAATAAGTGTCCATCCTCTTCTTTGATGTATAGATTGCTGTCTACATCTCCTCTTTTGAAACCTTGCTCTTTGAGATATTTGTCAAGTCTAGAATACCAAGCTCTAGGAGCTTGTTTAAGCCCATAGAGAGCTTTCTTTAACTTGCACACATAATCCATGTCTTCTGCTAGTAAGAAGCCTTCAGGTTGTTCAATATAAACTTCCTCTTCTAAATCTCCATTAAGAAAAGCAGATTTGACATCCATTTGATACACCTTAAACTTCTTGTGACTTGCATAGGATAAAAACATTCTAATTGCTTCAATCCTTGCAACTGGTGCGAAGGTTTCCTCAAAATCTACTCCTTCAACTTGTGCATAGCCCTTGCACACTAGCCTTGCTTTGTTCCTTGTGACATGACCATCTTCATTTAATTTGTTTCTAAACACCCATTTTGTGCCAATTACATTTTTATCTTTTGGTCTTGGAACAATTTCCCAAGTTTCATTTTTCTCTATTTGGTCCAATTCTTCATTCATTGCATCAATCCAACTTTTGTCTTTGCTTGCTTCTTCAAAAGTTTTGGGCTCAACTTGAGATAAGAATGCTGCATGACAATCTTCATTGTAATTCACCATTCTCCTTGTAGATCTACATCTATCTTGAAGAATCAAATCTTCAGGATGGTTCTTTTGAACAAACTTGGAAGGTGTCTTTGATGTCTTCATGGGAGTCTTTTGTGAAGATTCTCCTTCTTTTGCCTCTTCCTCCTTTTCTTCCTCTTGAGAGTCCTCATCATCTTTGTCTTCTTCATTCATAGTTTGAACATGGTGATCACTTTGTCCAACTTCTTTGAATTGCTTTCCTTCATCAACTCTTACATTAGCACTTTCAACAATTTTGTGAGTTCTTTTGTTGTAGCATCTATATGCCTTACTTTTTGATGAGTAGCCAAGAAAGATTCCCTCATCTGCTCTTGTGTCAAATTTGCTCAAATCTTCTTCATCTCTTCGAATGTAGCAAGTGCTTCCAAAAATCTTGAAGTACTTGACAGTTGCTGGTCTTCCTTTCCAAAGTTCATAAGGTGTCTTCTCATTGTTCACTCTTATTTGTGCACGATTCAGAATGTAAACTGCTGTATGAATTGCTTCTTTCCAAAAGGAATCTGCTATCTTGTTTTCATTTAGCATTGCCCTTGCCATTTCTTGAACTGTCCTATTTCTCCTTTCTACAACCCCATTTTGTTGAGGGGTTCTTGCTGCAGAAAATTGCCTTTTAATTCCATGTTCTATGCAGAAATTTTCAAATTCTTTTGATGTGAATTCTCCTCCTCGGTCTGATCTAAGGCATTTTATCTTGCAATTTGCCTCATTTTCAACCAACTCCTTGAAAGCTTTGAATTTGTCAAAAGCTTCAGATTTTTCTTTCAAGAATGCAACCCAAGTCATCCTTGAGAAGTCATCAATCAGCAACATAAAGTATCTTTCTCCATTCATGCTTTTGGATTTTGTTGGCCCACAAAGATCTGTATGTATGAGTTCTAATGGTTTTGATGAAGTATGCTCCTTAGACTTAAAGCTTGACTTTGTTTGCTTTCCAAGCTGACACTCTCTACAAATGATATTAGAAGGTTTTGTTATCCTTGGCATATCTCTCACAGCATTTGATTTGCTAACTTTGACAATATTATCAAAGTTTAGATGGCCTAGCCTTTTGTGCCACAACCAACTCTCATCCTCTTGTACTAAATTGCAACTTTCACAACTTATCTCTTTTAGGACATACAAATTTTGTTTCCTTTCAGCTTGAGCAACCAGCTTTCCATCTTTCTTAATATCACATGTATTAGAAAGAAATGTGATACTATGTCCTTGATCACAAAGTTGACTTACACTTAGAAGATTTTCTTTTAGGCCCTTAACATACAAAACATTTTCTGTTTTTGTTCTTCCATTATCTAGACTGAGTGTTCCTTTTCCTTTTATTTGTTTTCTTGAATTATCACCAAATCTTACTGTTCCTTCATCAGTAGGTTCAAGAGAGATGAATTTGCTCTTGTCACCTGTCATGTGCTTTGAGCACCCACTATCAATGTACCATCTATCCTTCTTACTTTCAGCATGTAAGGCAGTTTGGATGAACATTGATTTCTCCTTTTTCCTCCATACTTTGATAGGTATTTCTTTCCTCTTAATAGACTTATCTACCTTCTTGTTTTGTTTTGGAGAGTTATTAAAAACTGACCTACAAGCTTGAGCTTTGTGCCCAAGATTCTTACATTTGTAGCATAGATCATTATAGTCTATTAAAGGTGTGAAAGGATTATTATCTCTCCTAAGGTAGCTAGAACTATTTTTCACTTTATTTTTACAATTTAAGGCTTTGTGCCCAAATTTGTTACATACAAAACAATAGCCATTAAATGCATAGAAGTGCCTACTATTCAATCTTCTTTTAGAATCAGCACTTATCCAATCTTCTTCTCCTTGGTTTGAGAGAGTCTTGAAATCTTCTTTGGAGTTAGTGACCTTCTTGGATTTTTCTTCAAAACTGCTTCCCATTTTGCTTTGAATAAAATCTTGAGCCTTCATTAGCTCAATCAGCTTGCTAGATTCTTCATCAATCTTTGAGTGTTGATCCTTTGCTTTCTCCAATTCCAACTTTAGCATTGCTATCTCTTGCTCCAGCTTGTCACATTTCATCTCCTTTGTATTGAGTTTGTTTTTCAATTCATCTTCATTTCTTTCAGCTTCCATGATTTGAGTTCTCAAATCCTCAATGGTTTTGCTTGAATTCTCCAAGTCATTTGTCATTTCTTTGATCTTCAACTTGTACTTGGCAGCCTTCTTCTTCAAGTCTTCATTTTTCTTGTAAGCATAGTGCAATTCTTCCTCAAGATCTACTTCCTCTCCTTCATCTTGATCTATTTCTTCTTCTTCTTCACATTCTTGTTCAACTTTTTGTTCTTCACATTCAGCCATAAACAATATTTCATCTTCCTCATTGCTTGAGCTATCTTCACTTTGTTCTTCAGAGGAGCTGCTATCTTTCTTTGAATAAAAACTCTTTTTATGTTTTTGAAATTTCTTCTTTGAGTTGAAATTCTTCTTTCCCTTTTTCTTATTGCTGATTTCCTTTTCTTCTTCACTAGAACTGTTTTCATTTTGAGGACATTTTGAAGCATAATGTCCAACTTTTCCACAATTGAAGCATTTAAAAGGAAATTTTCCTTTGTATTTTCCTTTTCCTTTCTTAAGTTTTCCCATGAAGTAAGATTCAGCTTCATCACTTGATTTTTCATCCTTTTCTTCTTGCTTGTTCTTGCCCTTTTTGGTTGCTTTGAATGAGGCTTCCTTTTGTGGTGATTTACCTTCAATCCTCATCTCATAGGCTGCAAGAATACCATGTAATTCATCCTTCTTCAGCTGGTCTAGATTTGTTAGTTCTTCCAATGCTGCAACTTTGGCCTCAAATTTTGTAGAAAGAGATCTTAGAATTTTGTCAATAATGAATTCATCCTTGATTTCTTCACCAAGTCCCCTCATGATATTCACTAATTCATCAACACGAAGAAAGTATGAAGCAATGTCTTCATCATCCTCCATTTTAAGAGTTTCCAACTTTCTTCTATGAGTTTGCAACTTTGCTTTCTTAACTTTTGCATCTCCTTCATAGATATTTTGAAGCTTGTCCCAAATCTCTTTTGCTGATTTGCACCTCATGACTTTTGTAAATTCAGAATCTGTTAGGCTGCAAAGAAGAGCATGCTTAGCTTTTGCATTGTCTTCACTTCTCTTCTTTCCTGCTTGATCCGTTGGAGGGGTAGCTGGAGGTGAATACCCATCTACAACAGATTGCCACACATCAAACCCAAGTGCATTCAAGTATGCTTCCATCTTGATATTCCAGAATGCATAATTAGTCCCATCAAAGATGGGTGCTTTCACCATGTTGCTTTGATTTGCCATAAGTGCTCTTAAGGATCTCCTTCAAGCGATTAAGCTATAAAGAAGGACCTTGCTCTGATACCAATTGAAGAGCACAAAAGATTTACTGAGAGGGGGGGGTGAATCAGTAAATCAATCTCAAACTTTTATTTTTTTAAAACTTTTCAATCTTTATTACAATCAACTTTTTGATATGATCCAATTTCCACGAGTTGATACAATTTTATTGAAGTAATTTCTTTTTTTTAAGTAGGCACCAACCTACAAATTTACAATGAGATGATTTAGTAGAATAATTTCCACAAGGAACACCTAGACCTCTCCAGAATTTTGTAGACACCTGCCTACAAGGAGCACCAACCCCTAATGCAAGGCACCAAACCTTGACTTGATGGAAGTGAGACTGCCCTCAATCTGATCTGCACATGCCCAACTCTCCAATCTGCTCTATGTGATCCAAGATATCACCTTCAGCCCACACAAGGAGGTAGGAATCTGACTGATCTGCAAGTCTTTAATTACACAACCACACTACAAATCTGGCTTGGATGTCAATTATATACACTGCTCAAAAATTGCAACTATTGGTGAAAGAACACAACACTGCCCTTTCATTTTTAATCACACCATTTCTTAATTATAATTGGTCTTCCTTGATTCATTTAATTTTCTGTTTATAACCAAAACAACATCCCCCTTTTTGAAATGTTTGCTATGTTAAAAACAATCACATCTATTTAATCAAATGCGTCCCTTCAGGGAGTCGAATGAACTGCTCACACTTTTTAGTTTCAATTCATACGCCCTCTACTTATCCTTGTTTAGAGAAGATAATGAGTTTCTTCATTAATGCAGCAAACAAACACGTCCTTTTGCAAGAGTACGACTTTCAGATTTGATACATCTTCTCCGTCTTTTTACAAGAACGCGTCCTTTTAGATTTGATACATTTTTTCTAAAGAAAAACATGTCTTTAAAACACGCCTCTAGTTTTGATGCATCTATTGGTGCTTCTGCGACACAGATCCGGGCCATACGATTTTTTGAAGGAACACACTTTGTATCGCCTACACGCCTTTTGAAGAATCGCGATTTTGTATTTTGACATCCGGGCCACACGCCTTTGAAGGATCACCAGGCGTTGACATGTCTTTTATTATTTTGTTAATAATTTATTTTTGTTTGTTAATCCGGCCATTTATAATCTTTTTGTTTATTTGAAGAGTGAAATATGCATGTTTCCGGAAAGATACTGAACTTAGTTTGTTTCTGCAGATCAAGTAGGTGCGCTAGTATGTATGCCGCATCATACATTCATCGCAAAATCGGCCTGCAAAACACTCCTAATCGCTTAAACAAGAATAATCATCAGAATCTCGAAGTTCAAATTTGGTTTCCGCTTTTGAGTCATCAATTTGATGGGACGCTGGAAGACCTGATAGGTTTCAAGTTTGAGAATCGGGAATTAATCGAATATTAACTGATCATCTATATGCCTTTTGCTAATTTGCTGCCATACCTATAAGGATAAAGGGTGGATATTTTTGACATCAATGACAATATATCTAACAGAAAGCCATGATATTTGCTTGCATCTCAATGATTGGTGTGTTTATTCAAGTGAGGAATTTATTATTAAAATTTTATTGTAGCCTTCAAGACTGCATGCTTTGTTGTCTAATGTATGGAACAAGATAATCCTTGATTATGGCTTTGACTGCAAAAGATGCAAAGATTTGCAACAGGGGATATGTATTTTGTAGGTTTAATGATCATGATTCATCATTGGCCTATAACATGCTTAGACCTATAGTTTGATGGGGTTTTGGGGGAAACACCCTGGCCAACAGGCGTCACTGCTGGTTCACTGGCGCTGGGCCTCGTCGCGAATGTATAATGGAGGCTGTTCACGCTCCAAATGAAGACCTTCGAAACCACACAAACCTTCATGGCGCGCACCATTTAATTAAAAAAATTGTAAATTAAAGACACTAATTACATATTTAAAAAACATCAAGGTCGAGATTTAGCCATTTAATTAAGCAGTTCTGAAACTTTAAAATGTGTTTTTTTTGACACACACGCCCACAAAGTGACAGCCGAGTCTTTGGCTCGGGACTCGGCGAGTCTCACGAGTCTCGGCGAGTCTGGCGAATAATCGGCATCCGAGTCCCAAAGACTCGCCAAGCCTCACTCGCCTCGGGACTCGCCAAGACTTGCCGAGTCTAGGCGAGTCTTGTAACTATGGACTGGAAACTAAGTTCTCAAGATTGTTCCATGAATTGAAAATTTTGAATTCATAGTTACACAGATGCACCACCCTGCAATGATGTGGGTCTACCAAGTACACACCTGTGCCTAGTATGCACCCATATCCATACCCGTACAATTATTTTGAATTTTATGATTTCTTGTGTAGTGCGTACACATGCATACATGCAAACGTAATCTATACACTATGCACCCAAGTTTTGCAGATTAGTACCCCAAAACCCCTTTGGTTGAAAGGAATATTTGTCCTCCTTATTAATGCTTTGTGTTTCATTTCTTTTAGCAAAAATATCAAGAGGACTTCCAAATTACAAACAACTAAAATCCAGATGAGAGAGCACAAGATATTTTCAAATATTGCTCCAGAAAGAATTTGGGAGTCCTTCGGCCAGATGGCAATCTTGCTAACTTCCAATCACAAACAGGTACCTTGAGCAAGAGATTCTTGTCTACCAAATGATGCAACAAACTAGCCCCAAGTGTCAAAAGAAAAAGGACAGAGACTAATAAATATTATTATATATAACTACTCATACCTTCCATTTAGGAATAACCAGAGCTACCGGATTCGTACCCACAGGCCTCGAACCCGGTTCGGGTGCGAACCCGGTACGGGTTCGCCTGTGGGTACGCGCTGGGTACGCACAGGGTGCGTGCCCAGCGAGTACCAGGCCCGTGGGTATGCGGACCCGGGGGTACCAGCCGCGTACCCGGGCGAACCCCTGCGAACCCACGGCCCAGCACTTCAAAAGTGGGCCCAAAAGTGAATAAAAAGCAATTTTTTTATTTCTATTTTGCTACAAAACCCTAAAACGACCCAATATGAGGCATTTTAACACTAAAGCATTTCATTTTTACCTCTCATTTTGCTCTCTCCATAATTTGTGTCCATCTTAGCATTTTGAAGGGAGGTGATTGCATTTGAAGGAGATCGATTGTGGAGTGGCAAAGAGCTTCTACAAAGGAGATTTAAGTGTTCAAGGTATGCATTTAAACCCTATTCTTCAATCTTTTGATGATTTTTTTTAAGTTTCTTAGTTTTTGATGAATTTTTTCAAGTTTGTGAAGAAGTTTTTCAAATATATATATTTTTTTTTCATTTTTTTTATAGATTGCAACAATGGCAAGTAGTCAAAGTTCAGTGGGTGGGGATGGAAGCCAAAAGTTTAAAATTGATAAAGGATCTCCTTTATGGAGACATACCACACGAATTTCACAAATTCCTGGAGGTGGGGGGTTTGTTTGGAAGTGTAATTTTTGCAATGCACAATATAATAGCTCCTACTACCGAGTAAAACTTCATTTTATGGGCCCTGGTGGTAAAGGGATTAACATGTGTGTGGGTCCAGATAAGAAGGGGTTATCTACTGTACAAATAGCAGGATTTATAAAAGAACAAGAAGATGCCGACAATTCAATTGCAAGAGGAAAACAAACTAGTTATAGTTCCGGAAAGAAAAAACAAACATTACCCACTCATCAGATAGTTAGGCCCTCTAGACATCCCTTCTTGTCTATACCCTCTACGGAAGAAGAAGATGAAGAACCAGAAACCACCACCCGCAAGAGAGGTCCATTAGAGAAAGCATTTAAAATGGAGGCAAGAGATATTGCTGAAGAAAAAATTGCACGTTGCCTCTATGCCAATGGTCTTCCATTCAACTTGGTGAGATCACCATATTGGAAGGACATGGTGTCAGCAATAAATAGTGCACCTCCTGATTTCACAAGTCCTGGGTATGAAAAGGTGCGTACCACCTTATTGCAAAAAGAGAGGAAATATGTAGAGGCCCAACTAAAACCAATTAGAGATTCTTGGGTTGAAACAGGTGTATCTATTGTTTCCGATGGATGGAAAGATTGCAAAAACCGTCCATTGATTAATGTTATTGCAGTGTCCCCCAAGGGGGCAATGTTTTTGAGGGCGGTTGACTGTGAAGGGCAAGTGAAAGATGCAATGTTCATTTCCAGGATTCTCATTGACTCCATAGAGATGGTGGGTAGTGAAAATGTTGTCCAAGTAGTTACGGACAATGCAAAAGTTTGCAGGGCTGCAGGTGCTTTGGTAGAGGCCAGATATGAGCACATCTTTTGGACACCGTGCACTGTACACTCCCTCAATTTGGTGATGCAAGCAATTGGCACCCAAATAGAGTGGGTGAAAGAAATATACCAGGAGTCTGAGGAGATCCAGATGTTTGTGACAAACCACCATATGTCACAAGCAATTTTCAGAACTTTTTCAACATTGGAATTGTTGAAGGTAAATTTTAAAATTTAATATATTTAGTTTCATTTATCATTTATGTCATGTTTTACATAATTGAATAAAATAATTTTTTGCATTATTTACATATTTTAAATGTGTTATTAACTTACTATTAACATGTTCTTAGGTTGCCGAGACCCGGTTTGCATCTCACACAGTTGTTCTGAGACGACTTGTGAAGGTGAAAGATGCATTGAGTCAAATGGTTATTAGCAACCAATGGAGTATATGGAAGCAATCAAATTCAGAGAGGGCCCAAAAAGTCAAGGCATTGATCTTGAATGACGATTGGTGGGATCGTGTGAATTATGTATTGGAATTCACCGAACCTATCATGTCTATGCTTCGGTTTGCTGATACAGATGAACCATGCTTGGGGGATGTCTATGATAGCATGGACACAATGTTGGAAAAAATAAAAATAGAAATACAAAAAAAAGAGAATGATCCTGAAGACACCTTGTACAAAAGGGTGGAAGCAATTGTTCTTCATCGTTGGAACAAGATGACAACTCCATTGCACCTCCTTGCATATGCCCTATCTCCGAGGTACTATACCACTGAAGTGCTTTCTATCCCAGGGAGAATACCGCCATATAGAGATGCTGAAGTTGCTAATGGGTATAAGACGGCATTTAGTAGAATGTTCAGTGATCCAGAAGTGCATGCAAGTGTCATGAGAGAATTTGGAATGTTTGTCACAGGAAAATCAAAAAATCATACCGCTTCTGTTGCTAGAGACCAATACAAAATGGATGGTCTTACATGGTGGTACCTCCATGGTCAAGATTATATGTACCTCCAACCTCTTGCAATCAAGATCCTCTCACAAGTTTTTTTTTTTTTTGCCACTTGTATTGTAAAATTTAACACTTAACATTCTTGAATTTATCTTGCATTTTTTTATTTTATTTTTAATTTTGTTGGTTTTCTCTCCAGGTTGCAAGCTCTTCTGCCGCTGAACGGAATTGGAGTACATACTCCTTTATCCACTCAGTGAAGCGTAACCGTTGGCTGCAAAAAGAGCTGAAGACTTAGTGTATATTCATTCCAATTTGCGTCTTCTGTCACGTAGGGATCCTCAATACAGGCAGGGGGCAGCGAGGCTTTGGGATGTAGCACCCGAGTCTACTGACTTGGATGCAACCATTCAGGATCTTGTTAGAGCCACTATGGATGATGTGGGTGATATTGATGACATATCACATGGTGTTGGATCCGCTTTGGGTTCAAATGATGATGATTTTGAAGTTGAAACCACTCAAAATCCAAGTCATGATGATTCTGACAATCCTTTTGATGATTGATGAGCATATGAACAATGAACATTGAATCATGTTTCAAATTTTCAATGTTTCATGAACTACATTTTGTAATTCAGTAATTTTATTTGAATATTTTTCAACCATCAATTGGCATTTAATATTTATCTTTGGCATTTGGCATTGATCAATGATCAAGTATCATACTAAATGATTTAGTTTTACAATTCTATGTTTCTTTATTTTTTGTATATATAATACATATATATATATTTATAATATATTAAATTATTAATATATATATATATATATACACACGCATCTATACGCACCCAAACCCCTTAAAATTTTGCTCAGATTCCACGCATCGGTTCAGACTTAACCCGTCCCCCAACCCTAACCGTAACTTAGGAATAAATGATTAAAATCTGTCCTTTAGTTTAAAACTTCAAAAATCAAAGCCTAGCCCACTAAATGCACTTGAAGATTTTTAATGACAAGAAATAGGCTTATAAACTTAAATGCAAAGAACCCATCAAGTCAAAGGTTCAAATTAGCAGAAAATACTGACACATTACCATACAGGCTCTGGATGTTCTAAGGAGCACAAAAGACGAACCTCTGATATTGATGTTCCTGCAAAATGAAATCAAGCATTAGTTTTCGAGATGAAATACATCTAGACAATACCATTGAAACCAAAACAAACAAGTCCCTATGCAAAAGAATGATGCACTCTTCATCTCGACTCTTCAGGCATATAGCCTGAAAGATGATATTCCAACAATCAACCATGAAATATGATAAAATATACTTACCAAGATTTGGCCCACTTTTGAGCAGAAGTTCATGTACCTTCAATTTTTCCTTCTGAACCCCACAAAGTCCCTGCAAAAGGACTTCCAAAGCCTCCACATGCTGCAAAATTTTCAAAATACATATAATAACTCCAAAATTCTGAATAAAATAGTTCAAGATCAACAGCAGCTAACATCTTTAAAGCTCTTAACAGAAATAATTCAAGAACAGCAAAACTGCACCTAGTGCTAAATATTCCAATATGTTTGCTGAAAAACACACAACTACATAAAAAAGTTGATATGAAAATCCAATTCAAAGTACAAATCAGAAGCCAGTTTGATTTCGGGAATATACATATTTAAGACATTCAATCCATCCACTATAGCTGGTGGAACCAGTACCATTTCCATGTGCATAATTAACTTCCTTGGTATTGAAAATCAAATCTTTTGTATGCTTCATGCAACTAGAAGCATTTCAGAATACTTATTTAAGGAATTCAACCTATCAGTTAGAGCCAGTGGAACCAAAACCATTTCCATGTGCATAATTTGTAAGGCATGCCCATGTGTATTCCTGCCATGTCCTGATTCTATTATCAATGCTTATTTTTAGCATTTGATTGTCTTATCAGATTCAGTTGCATTAATCATGATGATTCCGTATTATTGATTTGTTGCTGATTAAATATGAATTATCATGATTCTTTTGTATCATATACTCAAAATGCACAGAAAAATCAGAACACTAAGGGAACTTCAGCAGAAAACAACTATATCAGAAGTATAAATCTGCTGATAAAACATCTGCAACGGAGGCTAACAGCCTTCCTATGCAATCTAAAGGGCCTATTGGAGGCTGTTGAAACCGTGGCAAAGGTCAATTTTCTAGAAAGTTCCCAGAGCCATGGAAAGATCAAGGGCCCAACCAGAAAATATATCCTGCCATAGATAACCAGCAGGCTGATTTGCAGTCCTCGCCAGTTGAACTAGAAGGTAAGAATAACTGACTCTAAGGCAGCTAACTGTTTTATATCTCCAAGTGTTTCAAGGCAATATTGAATCACACTGCAGAAACTAAGATACTGGGGAAGAGTAGAGTTGGGCATGAGCAGAAAGTGTCCAATTTCTTAAGGGTTTGAGCAAATTGTAAAGGTGTCATTTCCACCAAGGAAAACCTGTTGGTTGTACCCTCGGAATCATATGATATTATCATTGGGATGGACTCGCTGCAGCAACACCAAACCCAAGTGGACTGCCTGAACAAGAAAATAATTTGTTTGGATGACCAAGGACTGTGGACCACTCTGCAGGGCATTCCTAGGCAAGGAAAGCTCAAAGTGATCATAGCCAAACAAAATAAGAAGGTTGTTCAGAAAGGCTGCCAATTGTTGTTTGTGAAATCTGAAGATTTAATAGCCAACGATAAGTCAACTTACTTTGACCATCCCTTGCTACATGAATTCAAGTATGTGTTTCCTGAGAAGCTGCCTGGGATGATCCTAAGAGAAAGTTAGACTTATCTATCAAATTGGTACCGAGGGCTACACCTATATCTAAGGCTTCTTATAGAATGAATGTAATAGAACTGCAGAATGAAAGGTGAAGAAAATCATTTGTTTGGATGACCAAGGACAGGACCACTCTGCAAGGCATTCCTAGGCAAGGAAAGCTCAGAGTGATCACAACCAAACAAATGAAGAAGGTTGCTTGAAAAGGCTGCTAATTGCTCTTTGTGAAAGCTAAAGATTTAAGAGTCAAAGATAAGCCAACCAACTTTGACCATCCCTTGCTGCATGAGTTCAAGGATGTATTTCCTAAGGAGCTGCCTGGGATGCCTCCTAGAAGAGAATTTGGCTTCTCTATCAAACAGGTACCAAGGGTTGCACCTGTATCTAAGGCTCCTTATAGAATCTGATATTTGGGTTGACTAATGCACCTACAACATTCGCGAATCTGATGAATTAGTGTGTTTAGAGACATGCTTGACAAGTTTTGCTTGGTATTCATTGATGGCATTCTAATTTATTGAAGAAATCAGCAAGAACGTGAAAGACACTTAAATTTGGTTTTGCAATGTTTAAGGCAGCAAAAGCTCTATGGCAAGCTGCCTATGTGTTCCTTCTTTCAAAAAGAAATAAATTACCTAGGACATATAATTTTTCAAGGAGTGGTTGTTGATCCTACAAAAATCAAAGCTATTTTGGATTGACCACCTCTGCCAATCTAATTTCATGGGACCTGCCGAATACTACCAAATGTCTGTGGAATATGACTCAAGGATTGCAAATCCTATAACTTCCTTGCAAAGGATGGGAAAAAGTTTTGAGTAGACTCCCACATGTGAGTCTGTATTTGGGTAGCTAATAGGACAGCTTACTTCTGCTCCTATCCTGCTCATACCTAATTCGAATGATCCATTTTTTGTATGGACAAATGCATCTTTGGATGGATTAGGGGCTATGTTGGTACAAGAAGGGTGTGTGGTCACCTAGAAGTCTACAAAACTCAAAGATCACAAGAAAAACTATGCTACACATGACTTAGAGCTTACTATTGTGGTCCATGCTCTAAAGTCTTGGAGGCATTACCAAATAGGTAAGACATTTGAGCTTAAAATGGACAAAAGAGAGTTTGGAATATATCTTCAAACAAGAAAATCTGAATCTTTGGCAACAACGATGGTTGAAATCTAAGTCACAAGGTTCAAATTCGAGTTCAGGAACATTGAAATTCGAATGAAGTTTGGCAAGGAAAACATTCGAAAAGTAAAAAATTCGGATTAAATTCGCCTTACATAAATTTGAATTTTTAAAAATATAATTATATAAATTATAAATCCGTAAAAATAAAATAACAAATTTAACATAATATAATAATGTTTAAAATTTTAATTTAAATATCATTGATATATAAAACATTAATATATTATGATTAAAAATCTAATTTAAATATTTTAAATATTAAATTTTAATATATTGAATAAAAAACAAATTGACATTGTTTAAAAAATAAAATATAAAGACACTAAAATTTATTTCAAAAAAGAAAAAATAAAAACTAGCACTTGCACCTAGAAGAGGTTCAAGGATTACGCTGATAGAAAACTATAAGTATGTTAATATGTTAGTATGTGTTTGTGCATGTATACACTATAATTTCTAGTTGTATGTGCTTGAATTAAACAATTAATAATAAGTGCTAAATAATGGAATGAAATAAACTTCGACAAATCTAGATTTTTTCCTTAAAAAAAATAAGTATTATCTGATTATGAAATATTTGCATACAGATTTAAAACACAAAACAATACAAATGAAAAAAGAAAATTTTCATCAAATAGACAAAAAAACGTTGCAAATGGAAATAGAATGTTCCCATCCAATAGTCAAATCAATATTTATTTGGCTTTTATGTGATAAGTGAGATTTTGGAGGTTTTTACCTAATATTTTGGAGGCTTTTACCATTAAAAGATAGTTGATTTACCATTAAACGACAACTGAAACTTGTTTTTTGACAACTCAATAGTGGTTTGCAGACGTGAGACTTATACCATCAAATTTGATGCCTTGCACCCATGGAAGTCGATCGTGATAAACCCAAAGTAAGGCTGAAAAATTAAAAGAACAATCACATAGAGCATCAAATTATTCAAACATGACACCAGTGACTGAAAAAAAGTGTCATAGGAAAGCAAGGCTTAGATTTAGTAAGGCTAAAAAATATAAGCCTTTTTCTTATTAAAAACAAGAGGAAGAGAAAGCATATTTTAAAGACAAAAGAATTGAAATTCTCTTGTTACATATGCATTCCTATGCGCTTGTTTTGCCGTGAAGAGTAAATAGGTATGAGGAAGGAGATAGTTAGAGCATGTATAGCAGCTGCCATGATATTGGTAGTCTGTGCAGGCTCTGAGGAGATAGAAAATCTCTATGTAGTCCACATGGACAAATCTCAAATGCCCTCCACATTTCTCACCCACCATGACTAGTACAAATCGGTGCTCTTATTTGTTGCTGATGTGAAACGACGAAGTGACATGGATAGAAGTTGGTGTACACATAGGACATTGTTATGCATGGCTTCAGAGCATTGCTGATGTCAACGGATTTGGAGGTGATGCAAGTGTTGTTTGGGTATGTGGAAAGCCATGAGGACACAGACAAGTCAGTGCTCCATACAGAAGATCTTAAGCAACGATGGGAATGGGTCTCACTGACTTGTTATGGGACATGGCTCCAGATTACGCATTCATCTGAGTTCCTAGGGCTCTGAGAGCCCAAGTTTTATTGAGGATGGAATGGGTCCACTTCCTACCAAGGGGAAGGGCATTTGTCAACTTGGTGTTGACTTTGATACCTCACTTTGCAATAGGAAATTTATTGGAGTTTGCTATTTCAATAAGGGTTTCCTTGCATCAGGTAATGTGATCAAAGGAATTTGTGAGTAATTTGTTAATTTTGTAACATTTAATTCATCATTATTGGAGCTTTGTATTTCGATAAAGGTTTCATTGCACTCAATAATGTTAGAAATAATGAATCATCTCTCTTTTAGAATGATTTAAAGCAATTTCTGAGTTTGTTAATTTAATGGTCAGATCCACCACTAAATTAACAAAATTATGACTATTTTTCTTCTCATATTACTCAATCATGTGTGTGTGTGTTAATTTGTAATATATACACATATTAAATATAATAAATATATTGATTTTTTGGTTACAAATGAGGACAAGGATTTATTAGAAAATAGTTTGTTATAGAAATAACTATTAAAAAAATTGCATTAATTATTTGTGTTTATATTGGTAATATATACTAAATTACTTT
>VDFB02028005.1:9644-25934 GCA_007258455.2 Sequoia sempervirens | reverse complement strand
ATGGATTTCTCATTTGTGAGACCATTCTATTCAATATGGTTAATTTTTAAGTAGAAATACGCTTCCAATTGAAAGAGATTAAACTAATTTTTAACACTTGCCTGGCATCTTTTGAATCCAAAACTCTTCAAATACTTTACTTTTCAGATAGCTAACAAATTATCTAGCTCCCCGAAATCCCAAAATTGATACTTAAATGGTGAATTAAAAAGTTAGAAATTTAGAAAGCTCACTGACAACCCAAAACCCTAAAATCCATTATAAAAGAAAAACTAGCAAATTGAGAAATTTCTAAAGTGCCACATTATAAAAAAAGGGAGTTAGAAAAATCAAAAGGTTCACCACAAGGAGAACCATGCGACAAGTTTAAATTTTTTATAAAAGACAATTTTTTTGAAAGTTTACTAAAATCGCATGCTTCCTAAAATACCTAACTACACAAAAGTTGGACTTTACACAAGGTTTATGAAAGTCCAAAGTTTGTGAAAGTTTGAACCCTACAAAGATGATAATGAATACATTTTTCATTAAGTACGAGTGCCTTTGTTTGAAAAACACAAGTGTAAAGATGAATTTAATAATTTATGAGAGCATCTTCCTTATCTGTGATAAATGGGAGTGTTGAAATAAAACATTGAAGCATAAACCTGACACTCAAGCTATTTAACTGAATGCCTCTAATTCAAGCATATGCACAAATCAAATTTGTTAAGAAGACTTCAAAAACATTCAAGTAGAATAAAATTTTAGGTCCCAAGTATCACAACCCCCACATGCCCGCTCTTACCAACTGGGTAATATTTTAATATCATGACTCATTGTCACCAACATAAACCTTACCAAGTTTTCCCTCTTGATAATTTTTGAAAAATTTCCATCATGGAGTTGTATGAAAGGAGGCACCAGAATCCAACACCCATCTATCATTTTTAGCTTCTCCAATTGATAGAACTAATACACCTACATCTTCATCATAAACTGCATTAGTTTCATCTTCTTTTGATTTATTTCCATCTTTCTTGTAAGACGAGCAATTCTTTTTAATGTGATCGACCTTGCCACAAAACTAACAACCTAAATTTCTACCTCATAATTAAAGCATTTGTAGATGAGGTATTTGAATTTTCCTTTCTCATGTCCTCGCTACGACTAAAAATCTTGTCTTTCATGGATGAAGTAAGCACATTGAAATCCACTACCATTTCATAAGGGAGTTGGTGGAGCATGGAGAGATTGAACTTCAGTACTACGGATCTAAGTAGCAGCTCGCTGATATTTTCACAAAGGCATTGTCAAAAGACTCCTTTAAATGCCTAAGAGATAGGCTTGGTATGATAGAATGCTCTGGAACTTCAGTTTTGGAAACTCAGAAAAGCATCAAAAATCTGGACAGGTTCAGGCAAGGCAGCTCCAGAATGCAGAACAGGTGCAAACAGGTTTGCTCTAATGCTTCAAAAGTTTTGCTCTAAAAACTTTTTCTCTAGAAATTTTGAATGATGATGAAAAATAAAAAGGCTCAAGATTAAGGGGGAGTATTGGAATCTCTAATCTTGAGCAGCAATGATCAAATGTATTTAATGTTGCATCAGATGAGATCCATTTTGAATCATTCCCCCCACTTTCCATGTCTAACTTATGCTAGCCAGTTAATATTTTGGCAGCAAATTAATTTTGGTGGGTGAATTGGAATTTGAGCGGAAGTTTTTGGAAAAAGGAAAGAAAGACAAAAAACAAGAATAGAATGTTTTTGTTAAGACAACAAAGAAGAACAAGGAGGAATGTTTAGAAGAATGGAATAGAGAACGAAGAAGAATAACCTGCAACAACATAAGATATTGCACAAAGTGCAGAGGTCTAGTGCTTTGGAATATTTGCATCAGCACATAGAAAGCTCCAATGTAATAGAATCTAGGCAGTTTATGTTATGAAGGATATACAGAGCCATAGCTCTGGTTTTTTGTATGTAATCATTTTTGGTTGTAATAATTTTTTCATTTGAATGAAATAGAAAACATATTATGCCTCCTTGTTGTCTCCTTTGGTCTATTTGTGTGTTTTCATCTTTTCCCACTTTAGTTGGGTTCTTTTCCCAACAAATTCATTGAGATAAATAATTTGGTCATCGGTCACTTGTAGAAAATTCACAATATGCTTATCATGTTGTACCTAGGGTTTTTGTTTGTAATTTCATAGGTCATTAAAATTTAAATAAAAGAACTCATACTTTCTCTCGAGTTTCTAACAACCCAACCAAGTACAACTCCAATCCTCCTCAATGATTCTTCTAACTATAAATAACTCATATTTTATTATTTATATTAATTAGAATCCTAGTTTTAAGTTTAGGAGATAGGATATAAACCTTATAACGTCTTTTGTATTTCAATACTTAAAATATTCCTTCTTTCTCAAACTGCCTACACATTGTGTATTCAGACTCAAGATACTAGGGGAAAAGATGTGTGGAATATATCATTTTGTTTGAACTATTCTTATGCAACTATACGAGTGGGCACACAACCCTTTTTAAGGTACTATTTCTTGAAACACTTCTTCATCGACTACGACCTACCCAGGTTCAACAAGGATGGAAACCCAAAGAAGCTAGATATGAAGTTTAATATGAAATGTCTTTTCTATTTATATAAAACACATCTACAATTTTTAGTTTCAAAAGGTTTCTAATTTAGCATATTGAAACTAATACCCAATAACCAAAAAATTTAAATCTTAAACTCAAATGATATAATGATTATTTTACTATCAAACTAAAATTCCTCATAACAATAATTTATTCAACCAAAACAACATTTACTTGTCTTACCTTAAGTGAGGTATCTACAAGAATCCACAGACTCGTAAGTAATCATCACTAGTCCTAACTCCAATGTCACTCATTTTGAAAGAGTGATGCTTTACCTCAATTTGATTAAGGTCACCAATATACTTTTGAAGAAACTACAAGCATAAGGTATCAACTTGCTGCTATCCTCCCTACCTTCACCAAAATTGGTGTTGTGGGATGAGGTAAGGTCATCCATCAATGTATAAAGGATGCATGTAGAACATAGAAACTGATATGGTTGAATAGAACTATTTAACAAAGTGTCTCATAAAGGTGCTTTTCAATACGATGGAAACATACATCATACAGTGCATGCAAACTATTTATTAGAATACCCACAATGGAAATGAACTAACTTGAACACATATCAGGACCAAAGCATGCAACCATTTTATAGAATCCTTGAAAGTAGACATCATCTCATGGAATGCGATAAGGTAGATTTAAAACATAGACAACTCACAAGACTATATGACATATTACCTTAGAAGGAATCTCATCTCATAGAAGGCGATAATACAGATTAATATACACAGGTCTCAAAAACTATTTAACAAAATAAATGAACAAAATATATGTGATTATAGTTGGTGGGCACCTAAAATTGTCTAGCCTACAAAGTGGCATATATCTCGCATTTCACATCAGAAGCATCAAAAACCCTAAATTCCTCTATTAATTGAATAATACAACACTATTTAATTAATTCACTTTTTCATCATTTTTGACTAATTAAATAAATTTCATTTATTTAATAAAGTCCTAAAACCATATTTCTACTATTAATTGAATAATACAACATTATTTAATTAATTCATGTTTTATTGTTTTGACCAATTAAATAATTTTCATTTATTTAATAAAATCCTAATCTAACTTTATTTCATCCTGATTAGTTAAATAATACCAATTATTTAATTATGTCACATAATCACTTTATTCCCCTAAGTCGATTGAATTATTAAATCATAATAATTTAATTACCTCACTTTCCCTCCAAATTTGAATAATTTGAATAAACTATTCATAACATCATAAAAAATCAAATCAAACAAATGCAACTTTGTTTGCAAAAGTCAAACTTGATTTGCACGTTCAACTCTAAAATGAATGAATGAATTAAATCAATTAATTAATCATTCTCAACCACTTTCCTAATTGATTAAATTATGAAACACTAATTGCTCAATCTATTTCCTAACAGATCGATCTAATCTTCAATCCCACTTATTGCTCAATCTAATTCCTGACTGATCAATCTATTTCTCAATCCTATAGATTATTCAATCTATTTCTTCATTCACACTAATCATGCAATCTATTTTCCACAGATTATTCATGTCTAAATCCTCTCAACAACCTTCAGCCTTCAATCTTGATGCAACATTGTTTAATCTTGATCCTCCATTTCAAATAAAAAATTCTATATAACAAACCTCTTTCCTCACAAAAAGGATTGAAGAATCAACATCATTTGCACAATGAAGTACTGACAATATTCCTAATCACCATTGAAAACACTTCAACCAACATCTTTGATCAACACATGCATCACATCAAAGCTTCTCGCACACAACAATGGAGGCTTAGCAGTGATATGAACAATCCAACATCTTGCGAACACACTCCGAAATGGGATGGTAACCTTTCTTTTATTTTGAATTCATGTTGATAATCATAAGATTTCATTGTTTTTTTTCAATAGCTTAGAAAGTCATTTCATGAGTGAAGGAATAGATCTAGATTAGTGTTTTTTATTTAGATTAGCTTCTATTCCATTGCATTTTTCTTGTTTACACACTTTATATTTTCCCCCTCACACATTCTGGCCTATCGGTGGGACCACGATCCTTAACACTAACTGTTTTCTGAGAAAAAATTCAAGTTGCAGGTCCTAAAAGCACTCTGGAAAAATCCTCACGCACAGGTCCAATTTTTTTTTGCATCTTCCTTCCCAGTTTTGGTACTTTTGACATTGTTTTGGTGCATTTGACACTGTTTCTGGCACTTTTGACACTGTTCCTAGCGCACTTGACCTGTGTTTTTGCACTTTTGACATTTTTTGGCCCCTTTTCTCTCTGACAAAGGGCACTTTTAACATAACAGGGCACTATTGATCGGTAATCAGGACCTTTTTTACCCTATCTTCAAACAACCATATATTCGTCATACGGAAGTATTTTTCAGTGCTTTTTTTTAAATGAGGTACAATTTCATGATCTTTGCAATGGTGTAGGTGGCTTTCAGTTTTTATACAGTTAATTTTTCCATTGGTGCGCTTAAAGTTGACTTACCTTGCAATTTGGTCTAGGTTGTAGGGTTTTGATGCTTAATCAATTGTCTAACCCTAACGTTTGATTGTGTGTTTTGTTTGGAAAGTTTCTAACATCTCTTGTGCAGATCTTGTAGGATTTATGGAGCATCTTTTTATGAAAACAACTAACACATTTGTTATAGGGAAGATGAATGATCAAGGAATTTTCAATTTTTGAAGCTTTCTTAAATTAGAAATCTTTCATTTTGGTGCTTAAAAAGAACCCTACAAACAACACGTTTTTTATTTAAGTGCTCTAAAATGAATCATTTTCAAAGCTTTCTTAAGTTAGGAGAATTTTCATTTGGTGCTTAAAAGGAACCCTACAAACAACACATTTCAATTTAAGTGCTCTATAATGAACTCTTTACAAGCTTTCACAGTTAGAGAATTTTCACTTGGTGCATAAAAATAACAACAAAAACAAACAATTCAATTGCTGCAATATAAAGGTGGGTATGTGCGGGATCATGATGGACAAAAGGTGGCAATATGATGGGTATGTGGCTAATGACTATTTTACCAAAATTGATGAAGCTTGAGAAGGGTTTTAAAGGAGATTCAACTTTCCACTAATATAAATTATGCTTTACTTTGAATTTAATAGAAGTAATTATTATTCATTTTTTCTATTCAGAATTACGACTAAAGTCTTGATTGATAGGCTAATTGAAAACATCTATAACTTTTCAAATGGTATCACATTTTTGAATCAAAACATGCATCACATTCACATGCTTCACATACTATAGGATTAAAAAAGAAAATTAGATTTCATGAAGTTTGACCAAGTTAAGGTGGTGCACTTCACGAGTTTTATATTTTTTTTAAAGTTGTAGTAAAAATCATAATTAATTATTTTCTTGGAAAAATTACAAAAAATATGCATCACATCGGGGCATGACCATACAGCATATCTAAAATCTTATTAAAAATATTATCATTTTAATGTGGTTAGGATTGATTCGGACATTACACCTACTTATTTTTTCCACCGAGATTTTTAAGTGCACCACTACATTGAGAGTTCAAATTTTCCTCTGACAGAATTTTTTTATTTTTTTTAAAACAAACCTCATAGTTTAAATACATTCAATTTACTTCTTAAGATTCTATTCTTACATATTTTTGAAATATGGATAACCTACTCAAATTTTTATGTCAAGTTGCCCTGAAAACTCTGGGATTTTTCTAATTTTTTTACACGCCACTTAAAGGTTTTCCATGATGATCCCTTTTATACCCAGTTTTAAAGATTTCAAATTCTGCCGGAATGTTTGATCTTCGTTTGTTGACAAAACGATTTCCTTTTGTTGGCACACACTCACATTCATTTTTGTTGACCAAGTAAGACCCGGATCGATTTAGAAACACTCAAGTTTTGGGCTTAAAAATGAACAAATCAGTTTTTTTCTTGCTCCTTTGAACCTTTGCTATCTCATTGACTCATATCCAAAATACTTCCATTGCATGCTTTTAAAAAGAACGATTTCTATCTTATTCACACTTTTTTGGGGATAGCACCACTTGAGGCGCTTAAAAAGAATCAAATTGATATGAAGTGTATTCCATGCATTTCATGTCTAGCAAGCTAGGTGGTTGTCTTCTCCCCTCACACCTTTTGGAAATCTTGGGTGAGCAAAAACATCTTGAGCTTCACACTTTTATTTTCAAAGTATACCTTTATAGGTACTGCCTATTGAGACACATATTGTGCTGGAGAACTCATAGGCAACCCAAGTAGCACTTTGTTTTGGTCTGCTATATAAATAAATTGTGGGTGTGAGGAAAGTTCATCACTCACCGAGTGTTGTTGATACATAAAAACCTGCAAGGGCTGGGAGGCCTATTAATTGAGAAAAATGATGCATGTATAGAGATCCAAAAATAATAATCCTAAAATATTACTAAGAACCAACGTTTGTAGAAGCTACCCTTTATCCAAAAACATTCTTTGAGAGTGATGCATCAGAATTTACTGTCGAGAAGTTACTTGCCATGTCTAGCTTCAGGCCCACGCCATAAGTTCCATGTAAAATCATCCCTTTGGGGCATGATGCAAGCCTACCTAAAATAATGGTTTCTACCTCTAGGGTTGTAATGTTTGTTTATGTAAAACTTGCCAAAAATATTCAAAACAAATTTTGACATCAAACATTGTGCTTGAGATAAAAAGAACATATCAAAACAAACACTAAACATGATGGTTGGATCACAAACCCTTTGACTTAGTGTATGTTTTTAAGAGAAGACCTATATTTGCACTCCTTGAAGTATCTCCTTAAAGGTTTCCAAATATTTAGGTTTTAATTTTAGGCTACATTAGCTCAAAGTAAATGTTGGAAACTATGGCTTGGGTATCTTGATTTCACAACTTAAAGCCATAGACATACATATCACACAAGTCCATGCTTGTTGATTCAGTCAAAGTTGTATCACTTACCACATCTGGAAACAAATCCAAAATGTCTGAAAACTACAAGAAAAACATCAACGCTGCTGCCAAAACACTGGAGATGGAAAACCAATTTACACAAAGGCTACTTCTACCATTGTTTCTAGCACACTTGATCCAAAATTGGGCTCACTTTCCAGAAAGTCTACTTTTGCTCTTTGTCCCAAAAAAATCATTGATAAAAATCAATTGCATTTGACAGAATCCATGCACTTGATGAAAAACCAATGCACTTGCTCCTTTTAGCTCGCACTTGCTTCTAAGAAACTAGCGCACTTGCAAGAAATTTGCTTGCCATTTCCAAAGAAAACTCGCTTTTGATTGAGTAACTTACCACATTTCACAAAAACATATAGAGGCCACACTTGACATTTCAACTCACACTTGCTTCTTAGAAACCAGCACACTTGACAAAATTCAGGACGTAGTTGATAAATCTGGTCGCTTTTGCTCACAGACTATTGCTTTTTCTAAAAACATAGCTTTTGCTCTATCTTGCTGGAAATTAGAAAAATGAATCAAAGATGCTTCCATGACCCTTGTTAGAACAAAACAATCAAAAACTTAGATAAGTCATATAGTCCTTCATCCACTCTCAACAGTTCATCCTACTTTTGGAAATCAGAATCAAAACAAACAAACTTGGATTATTCCCTCACTCACACTTCTAAGATATCAACAATTACTTGGAACTCAAGGCTAGTTCAAGTAAGCTTTTCCGCAACATATCCTATAGAAGGAGAAGTGATATATCAACCCAAGTCTTTTAGTATTTTGACTTCCAAGAATAGTGCCACTTCCAAACAACACTCAAACCTTAGGGTCTTGAGCTTCATAACAGACCATATCAAAACATCCACATTTTCACCATATGACCATTTGGTGTTTGACTGCTCTCGTTCAACAACTAAACCTTATAGCACCAATCCTACAACCAAGTCTCACACACATTGAAGGTGAACAAGTTGATATCATTAGCAGTTTAAGGACCTTCATATTTGGGAAGAACAAAACACCCAACCAGTGGAGAAACGCAACAAACATCTTAGATAAAGATGAAGAGAAAGAAAACCTAGCAACCAGAAGACCCGTGTTGCCACCTCCTATGTGGTAATAGGTACCTATCCTTCATGATCTTCGGCAAGAGGAAAATCCTTAAGTGGAAATCCATATTACGACTTTCAAAGAACCATCCTACTCTAAAGTTTTCCAAAGGGTACACCTTGAGAAGATATTGCACTTGTCAAAATTGACTATAACATTTCTATTTACGCCTTTAAATGGGCCAACCACCCTTAGATCTTCAATAGAAAATCCAAAAACAAAAGCAATTTCATTTTCCTTAAAATAGAAAATTCACAAAAAAAAGCATTCTTTATCCATAGCTAGGAGTCACAAAAACATTCACAAAAGCTTGGAAATTGTTTATGACAACTACAAGATCACAACACAGGAAGAACATGGAAGCAAACAAGAACAATGCTAGCATCCCACAAAAAAACACCACAAACAATGAAGGTGGCCCATGAGGCTATAGTCTAGGTGACCTTGAAACACCCAAAAAGAGACCCACGTACAGAGACGCATTCAGTGAAGAAGAGCTAAACTGCAAATGACAAGAAGTGATTGAACAATCCTACTAGGACCTAGAAAGAGTAGTCATAGAGGAGGTAGATACTAAGGAGGAAATGAATGATGAGGAACTGCTTGAGCATTCCAACAACCACAAGGTGCTCAAACTAATGGAAAAATTGTTGAGAAAGGACCCGAATTCATACTTCTTTAAGTTAGCACAGAGTGGTGCTAAACTACTCGTAGATTTTAACGTTGAGGCTCTTAAAGATCCTAATATTATTCCCTTAGGGGATGACTCAGCTGTGAGATAGATATCTGAACCCATAGAGATTCCAAACACGTTGTCTATATTCTCACAAAATAATGGTCAACCCATGGAAAACCCATTATATAGAAATCAAACTCGGATTGAACAAGCAGTAGTCAAAATCGACTACTCTAAATTTTTCCAAAGGGTACACCTTGAGAAGATATTGCACTTGTAAAAATCAACTATAACATTTCTATTTAAACTTTTCAATGGGCCAACCACCCTTATATCTTCAATAGAAAATCCAAAAACAAAAGCAATTTCATTTTCCTTAAAATAGAAAATTCACAAAAAAAAGTATTCTTTTTCCATAGCTAGGAGTCACGAAAACTTTCACAAAAGCTTGGCAGTTGTTTATGAAAACTACAAGATCACAACACATGAAGAACATGGAAGCAAACAAGAATAATTCCAGCATCCCACAAGCAAACACCATGAACGACAAAGGTGTCCCATGGGGCTATAAGCCAAGTGACCTTGAAACACCCCAAAAGACACCCATGTAAAGAGACACATTCAGTGAGGAAGAGCTAAACTGCAAATGAAAAGAAGTGATTTAACAATCCTACTAGGACCTAGAAAGAGTAGTCATAGAGGAGGTAGATACTAAGGAGGAAATAAATGATGAGGAATTGCTTGAGCATTCCAACAACCACAAGGTGCTCAAACTAATGGAAAAATTGTTGAGAAAGGACCCGAATTCGTACTTCTTTAAGTTAGCACAGAGTGGTACTAAACTACCCATAGATTTTAACATTGAGGCTCTCAAAGATCCTAATCTTATTCCCTTAGGGGATGAATCATTTGTGAGACAAATATCTGAACCCACAAAGATTTCAAATATGTCACCTATATTCTCACAAAATAATGATCAACCCATGGAAAACCCATTGTATAGAAATACAACTCAGATCGAATAAGCAGTAGTGGCACAACAGTATTGGGGAGGTCTATCCCAGTATGTATCGCAAAGCAACAATCCACCCCCAAGACAATATGTACCTCAAAACACTTTGAATATCGACCCTTCTCAAAAGATGCAATACCGTCAACAAGGTGGACCACAAGGTCCCCTTCCAAATCGATACCATCAATAAGGTGGACCACAAGGTCCCCTTCCAAATCAATACCATTAATAAGGTGGACCACAGGGTCCCCTTCCAAATTAGTACCATCAACAAAGTGGACCACAGGGTCCCCTTTCATATCAGCCCCAACAAAAAGGTGTGCCACAAGGTCCCCTTTCAAATCAGTACCATCAACAAAGTGGACCATGGGGTCCCCTTTCATACAATAAGGTGTGCCATAGGGTTCCCTTCCTAGTTCATCCCACCAACAAGGTAACCCGCCAACGCACCATCAAGGAAACCTTCAATATAGTCTATCCCAACAACAAGGTGTACTACTGGGCACCCTTCTTTAGTCGTCTCACCAACAAGGTAACCTGCCAATGCACCATCTGGGAAGCCTTTAGTATAGTCCATCCCAAAAGAAAGGTGCACACCACAGGGCACCCTTCTTCAGTCATCTCATCCATAAGGTAACCTGCCAGCACACCATTAGGGAAACATTCAACATAGTTCATACCAACAACAAGGTGTGCTACATTGTACCCTCCCAATTCATCCTACCAACAAGGTGTCCCGCTAACGCATCAATAGGGTAACCTTCAGTATAATTCATTCTAGCAACAAGGAGCTAAACCTCCTTACATCCAACAAGGAGTAAATCCTCCTTACATCTAACAAGTAGTTAACCCTCCTTCCACCCAACATGGCTACCAAGTTCTCGTATCTTCACAATACCCAATCTATGACCAAAGCATGGTAGGAGAACAAGGCTATTAAATGCAAGACTTGCAAACAAAGGTACCGAAAATAGAGATGGAACTAAAACTAGAGGCGATGAATCAGAAAATATCAAAAATGTAGTTAGGGAAAACAAAGAAGACCTACACCCTTCAAGAAATATGTTTATTCCCATTCGATCACTCCATCACTACACCACCTTCTCCAAAGAACTTTGAAATACCCAATTTTGACAAGCACAAAGGAAAAGGAGACCCAGTAGAGCACGTAAGAGACTTCTCAGTGTCATGTATGGAGGTACAAAATAACAATGCTTACCTCATGAGACTCTTTCCACACAGCCTCATAGGTCATGTTATGGAGTGGTTTTCCCATCTGTCACCAAGAATTAAAACCTTCGACAAACTATCTAGCAAGTTCATAAGCCACTTCTCATTCAACATAATGCAATACGTCACCATCATAAATTTATCCACAATCAAAAAAATTCAAAGAGAGTCCTTTACCTCCTACCTATAGAGATGGAGGCACAAGGCTAGTCGATGCAAATGGCCCATTCCCGACAAGGAATTGGTAGATATATTAATCTCAAATGTCCTACCTGAGATCAACTAACAACTAACTATGTTATGTCCTACAAAATTTGAAGAAACTATTGAAAAAGGATTACATATTTAGAGATCCCTCATAGCAAGACGAGTCCTTAAATTAAACAACTCAAAAGATAGCCCCTCTAGTTCAAACGATGAACCTAAGATCTGGGCAAAGAACAAGAACGTTACAAACGATGGATTAGTTGATGCTAGAGGACTATGGCATGCACAAAACATACCTCAAAGAAAACCTCAAGTGGCAAAAATCACCTACATTTACAATGGTACACAAAACAACCAACTTGTCTATCCCAAGAACAATCAGCTAGTCAACCAACAAATGAATCAAGGAGGGCAACAAAGACAATACGATCAACCCAGGAGGCAGTTCATGGTACTAGAAGCATCACTTGAAATGGTCATGCATAAACTAGTATAGAAAAACCTCATCAAGGTCAATGATCCCCCAAACTATGAGGAACCTAGCTTCAAGACACGATGGTATAACGAGAAAGACTTGTGTGAATTCCATAAAATAAAAAGGCACACAACTCAAACACCTCATCCAAGCCTTGATAGACATAGAAGTAGATGTTGAACATTTTCCTAGGAATAAGGACCTTAAAATATACACCAACCCAATCCAAAACCACACTAAAAGAAATGACAAAAGAAAGGATCAGGATTATCATAATGCTAATTATACCTATGGTGACACAGTTATAGGAACCTAGCAAGCTAATGACAATAGGGAAAATGTAGTGACTATACGAGTTGGAGACAACAATTGTAATGTAACTACCCATTGAGGGAGAGCTACAATACAAGGATCCCCACCCAAACCCACAACTAAGTCATCAAATGACTACAACATTGTGGAACAACTAAAGAAGACTCCTACCCTAATCTTATTCATTGAGTTGTTGAAACTGTCACGTGCACATAGGGAGATATTGGAAAAGCCATTGGAAGCATCAGTGACTAATCACCTCGATCCTAATAATTTCCAAGCCATGGTGGGAAAAATCACGGCAAGCAATCATTTAGTCTTTTTTGAGAAAGATCTTCCACAAAGGATGTTCCAAAACCAAGCCCTCGACATAGATTTTGGTGTCCACAAGAACATGGTCAAGTGGGTGTTGATAGACAATGGTGTGGGTCTAAACATATATACCTTTAAATTCATCAAAAAGTTGGGGTATTCTGATGATGTGATAGACAAAGGATAGAGTATCACTATAAGGGCCTACGATGGCCTTGAAAGGAATTTAGAAGGAACATTTAGGGTACCAGTGCAAAAAGGACCAGTCATCATAGAAACTACATGTCAAGTGCTTGACCTTGATTTGTTGTATAACATACTCTTGGGATGCCCTTGGATTCACACATTACAAGAATTCCCTTCAACCTTCCACCAATGTCTAAATTTTCCCCACGAAGGAAAAGAGGTGACCTTATACATTGATCCTACACCTTTCCACTTCTATGCAAAGTTGGAAGAGAAGTATAATAAGATCCAACACATACCTAGCAACCACATATCCTTCCATTCATTCTCATTCGTTGACCCTTCCAAGCTACCATCGACCTCAACCAAGATCACATCAAGTGAGCAACCGAAAACAGAAACCAAAGTTCAAGTACTGGACAGGGGTAATGGAAACTACTACTTCAACCAAGCATTCTACATTGGCATGCTTCCACCAACACCCAAGGTCTATGGAGGATCGAAAGAGATCAAGTATGCTCAGATAGTACAAATGATAGTTAAACCCACTATCTTCACCAAGTGGGGAGACATGAAAGATGAAGAGATATGGGTATGTGCAGGATCATCATGGAAAAAGTAGGCCCTTAAGTGGCGAAAAATTCAAAAAATCAGAGTTAGGAAACTTGACGTAAAAATTTGAATAAGTTATCTATATTATTTCAAAAATATGTAAGAATATAATCTATAGAAAATTGAATGTAGTTTCTAAAATACTAGGTTTATTTAAAAAATCTATTTGGTGAAATTGAAATTTCTTGGTAAAAATAGAAGTAGGTGAAATCTCATTACCACCCTAACCACAATAAAATGATAATATTTTTATAATGTTTTAGATATAAGTAGAGGACTCCATGTCATGTCATGATGTGATGCATATTTTTTTCTAATTTTTTCCATAAATAATTAATTATGATTTTTTATTAAAATTTTAAAAAAATATAAAACTCATATGTTTGACCACCTTAACTTGGTCAAAACTTCATGAAATTCATTTTTTTTAATCTTATAGTATGTGAAGTATAGAATGTGACACATGTTTCAGATTCAAAAATGTGATATCGTTTGAAAGCTATAAATGTTTTTCAATCAACCTATCAATCAGGACTTTAGTTGTAATTCAAATAGAAAATGAATAATAATTATTTATTAAATTCAAGGTAAAGCATAGTTTGTATTGGTGGAAAGCTGAGAATCTCCTTTAAAAAACCCTTTTTGTTTCATCAATTTTGGGTAAAAAAAAAATCGCTAGCCACATACGCTACGCATACCCATCATATCACCACTTTTTGGCCCATCATGATCCTGCACATACCCATATTCAAAGAGGACTTCTCATCCATGATTTACAAAAGGGACCAAAAAGAACTGGAACAACCACAAACCATTCTAATTGATCCTAACAGTAGAGGTTATCAATTAGCTAAACAAATGGGATATTAGGGGATGGGTAGCCTTGGGCTACACAAACAATGCAAGTGGGAGCCTATCATAGTGGAACAGAGAAAGAAAAATTTGGGACTACGTTATGAGACAAAAGAAATGGTTACTCCAAAAACATAATGAACCTCTTTTAAGAAACAATCAAATTTTGCTAGCGTTAAGTCACTAAATATCTACCATTTCATGGACAACAATTTACCTATCGAAGACTTATTCAACAACTTCAAAATTGATAGGTTCTCTCTCCAATTTATCACAACCATTCCCAACATCTATTATTATTCTGGAATGGACTCTAACAAATACGAATGGGACTCTCCTTCCTTTATCAATGGATATGGTTCCCCCAAGCTTCTAGTAATGATGACCTAGACACCCAATGGGAAAAATATACCAGAGCCATACTAACCATTTTAGCAATCTTCGTAAGCTTTATGGATAACAACGAAAGCCTCCCACTCTGCTACCCACAAGTAATAGATTGGGACCAACAACAACATACACCTATTTTGGATCAATTCTAGAATTATGAGACAATCATGGAGTTTATGGGACTTTGAACAGACATACCAACAGGAGATCACAAAGTAGGGTTTGTCATGGAGATCGAACATGATGCATACTTTGGTGGAGAGATTGAACCTTCTAATCAAAAAAATGAAAAGGAAAATATAAAGATTCAAATGAGGCCCCCTAGGGAAAACCACAGTATGGCTCTATTGGATCCAGAAAGGAAAATAAAGGATGCATCCAAAGGTGAGAACCTCCTAGAGGCACCTGAGGATGGAGGTTTCAATCTCCCCATATATGAGTACGAAGAAATATCAACACTCCTAGTTGAAGAAGCATAGTCCATAAATGTTGGCACAACGAAGAATCCAAAAATAACATACCATGTGACATCGCTTGATCCCAAAGAGAAAAAAAATTCACAACATTCATCAATAACAGGAAGGTAAATTTTCCATGGACCTATGCAAATATTCCTAGACTAGATCCACCACTAGTGGTACACCATTTGGTTGTCTCCCCTGGAGCAAAGCCTATCAAGCAAAAACTTAGAAAAATGCATCCCTGGATAGCATTATTGGTAAAGGTAGAACTAAAGAAGCTACTAGATGTGGGTTTCATTAGACCCATTGACTATCCAGAATGGATATCAAATCTAGTACATGTGTCAAAGCCTACTGGGGGCATAAGGATCTTCACATACTTTAGAGACCTAAAAAAATCTTGTCCAAAGGACAGCTTCCCCCTCCCAAGTATCAAAATGATCATAGATCTCACAGTAGGACATGAGATTTTATCCTTAATGGATGGTTTCTCTGAATATAACCAAATAAAAATCTCTCCAAACAATCAACACAAAACAACATTTACTTGTGCTTGGGGGACTTTTTTCTAGAATGTAATGCCATTTGGTCTAAAGAACGTAGGAGTGACATATCAAAGAGCAATGATGACCATCTTCCATGATATGCTACATACAATCATGGAAGACTATGTGGATGACATTCTAGAAAAGTCATTCCAAAGGAAAGATCACCTAACCAATCTTGCAAAGGTGTTTGATTGGCGAAAAATATAATCTGAGACTCCACCCTAAGAAGTGTGTGTTTGGAGTAACATCTAGAAAGTTGTTAGGGTACATAGTGTCAAGAAGGGGGATTGAAGTAGATC
>VDFB02028004.1:0-61561 GCA_007258455.2 Sequoia sempervirens | reverse complement strand
CCCCCAATACATTCATAGATTCATTCACTCTTTAATTCACTCCTTAATTCATTCACTTAATCATTCTCAAGCATTCTAGTCATTATCAAGTCTACATTCATTAGAGCATCTACTTGCATATCTTCATATTTCTACATCAAGGGTTTGGTGAGTTGTAGCATTGCATGTTGTTCATTCATTATTCTCTTTCCATTTCATTTCATTTTCAAGGGTTTGATTACCAAATTGGGGTTTGACCAAGGCAAACCCCTATTCACTAACCCTTAACCCTTTTTCTCCTCTTTGCATGTGTGTTTTGCAGGTCTTGTATGTATATTTTTCAAAGAGCAAGGTGTTAAAAGGTGTCATCAATCCATCAAAGTCATTTAAAATCAACAAAACCCTAAGAGAAGATTGGAGATCACTTACAAACCGAATTCTACAGATTTGGATCCGGACACCTGTCAAGAACCAAAGTGTAGACCGAGAGCTACAGATTCCTACCCTGAATTTCCTGAGATTCACAGGTGGACTAAGTCACCATCTATGGTGAATTAGTCACACTACCAGGCCTGAAAAGTGTTTTCTCTATTTTTGGATACCCTTTTGGCTAAAACTTGTTTTGACAAAATCTCCCTGAAATAGGACTAAGTCATCCAGCTTGGCATAACTGTCCTAGTTGGCTTCAACAAAAAATTTTGCAAGATTCCAAAGCCTCTCTACATCACATTCTAGTTTCCAGGTGCACCTCTTCAGTCTCATTCATTTTTGTTATTCTTTATTTACATTCTTAGGTCATTTTGCATACAACATTGTGTTTTCAAACATTTTGTATTTTATTAGTTTTGCATTAATAATCAATATCTTTTATCATTTTATTGCATTAGGACATTACATTTAGGCATATTTCATACATATTTCATTAGTCTTTAGTGGGGACATTGTACATTTTGGCCTACCTCTCTCCTTTTAGGTGAAAAACCCTAGAAGTGTTAGGGAGCCTTGTGGTGCCAAAATATTTGTCCACATTTGGGAATGAATCATCCACCACTCCTTCTGTTGATTTTGTTTGAAATATTGACAGGAAATCTACCATTACATTTTCTTTACCAATTTTTTCTACTATGGTAATGTCAAATTCTTGTAAAAGAAGTAGCCATCTCACAAATCTACCCCCAACTATTTGCTTGTTCATCAAGTAGTTGATTGCTATATGGTCTATATGGACAAATACTAAATAGCTAGTTATATAGTGCATAAATTTATTAATAGCATATACTACAACAAGCATCTCTTTTTTTTATAGCATAGTTCAACTCTGCTCCTTGGAGATTCTTGCTGATATAATAAATTCCATACTCCTTATTGCCTTCTTTCTAACCTAAAAATGCTCCAATAGAAAAATCTAAAGCATTTGTATGTATGTGAAAAGGCAGAGTACAATTAGGACTTCTCAATACTGGTGCTTGAGTCAGAGCTTTCTTCAGTTCTTCAAAGGAGTGTTGACACTAGGATGTCCATTCAAATTCAATGTCCTTACTCAGCAAAACAAATAACGGTGTAGTAATCTTACTAAAATGTTTGATAAAATGCCTGTAGTAGCCTTCATGGACAAGAAAACTCCTGATATCTATTTGTTTCTGGGGAACAGGTAAGGTAGATATTATCTCTATTTTGTGTGGATCAACCTGAATTCCTACACTAGATATAAAGTGTCCCAACACAATTCCTGTGTCATCATCATGAAACATTTTTCATTGTTGAGTGACAAGTTATGTTCCTTACACGTTTTCAGTACTTTTTCCTAAATTTTTGAGAGCTTCCTCATAACTTTCACCATAAGTAGTGAATTCATCCATGTGTATCTCCATGCAATCATGTGCATAATCAAAAAATATGCTAAGCATTGCTCTTTGAAAGGTAGCTGGGGTATTGCATAAGCCAAAGGATAGAACAGAGTAAGCATACTCCAAAGGACATGTGAATGTAGTCTTGTCCAGATCCTTTGGAGCAATTTTAATCTAGCTATAACCACTCAAACCAACAAGAAAATAAAAGCACTTCTTCCCAGCAAGAGAATCTAGTACTTGACCTATGAAAGAAAGAGGAAAGTGGTCTTTCCTAGTGGTTGCATTCAATTCCTTGTAGTCTACACAAACTCTCTATTTCCAACCTTTCTTGGGAATGATTACCAAAGGTGAGACCTATTCACTATCTAATATTGAATAGATAAAACATGCATTAAGGAGCTTTTGTAGCTTAGTTTCACTATCTCCCTTAAAGTAGGATTCATACGTCTCTATGGTTTCCAAATGGGTCTATAACCATCATTAATATAAATCGTGTGCATCCATAAATTATGATCTATGCCTTTAATATCATGGTAATCCCATGCATATGCTACTGAGTCTACCTGCAACACAATATGTAGAGAGTTCTGCTACTCTTTTGTCAAGAAATTATTTATATTCAACATTTTCCCATGCATTATTTCTAATTCCTTGGATGATTCTTGGATGGATGAGAGGTCAAGGCTTGGTATAATGGGTAAAAATGGTTGAGGTAGTAATGAATGAAATAGCTAGGATATTTCTTCTATAGAATTGGTGGGTATAATACTTTGCAAGGGGTCTTTTCGGCATATGAGGCAATCTTGTCGCTGCAGGCTCCTACTACAGTCATTTTGAATTATGTGAGCAATGAGTTCATCCTCATCCTATTCATCCAATAAGGGGTTGCACTCTATAGTCATCGGTGTTTTTAGAGAATAGTTATCTTCCTTTTCCAAATTGGGCCAAATATTTTCCTCAAGGTTAGCATAAGGTTTGGCCAATGGATAAAGAACCAAGTTTTTTGTGACTATAGCTAACCAAGGTCTTCCTAGGATGAGTGGGTAACCTGTAAGATTAACTTTAGGTTGTAGAACTATAAAGTGAGTAGGATATTCCAAAAAATATAATACAACTAGCAAGTCTTCAATAATCCCCTCAAGCTTGACCATTGACCTATCAGCTAGCTATAAAATAGTTTTTGTGGGCCTAAGGTTGACCAACTGTAGCAACTGTATTGTTTCTTTTGTCATGACATTGATTGCAATCCCCAAGTCTATCAAAGTGTTCTTAATGAGGTTTCCATTGATATTTACATCCACTACTATACTACCAGGATATGTATACTTAGGGATAGTACTAAATGTTCCCTAACATAACATCTGTAAGGTTTCCCAAGACATGTATAGTTTGAGGATCCTTCCTTTTTCTTCCTGGTTTCTTAAGACATGAATCCCTTACAGTTTTGGTATAGATAGGGATGTATTGGATAGCTTAAAAAAGTGGAATCTTTATGCTCACATCTTTTAATTGACCTTAAAGATTTGTCTCAGCGTGTGTGTGATGCTTTTGAATAGCTAGGCATTCAGGAAAAGGTGGATTAGGACTTGAAGTATTTTGGTGTACTAGATGTGACTCAGGTTCCAATGGTGATTTTTTTGAAGCTTCAACTGCAAGTTACTCATCCTCCATTACTATAATTTGAGGGGATGGAGGTCCAACAAGTTGTTTTCTTGATATGAGGTGGACATCACTCACCTCTACCCCATAAGTGGGGTATTGCATAGCTTTGTTAGTATAAGCTTGTTGAACAAGCTTAGTGTTGGGGTTAGGTGTAGGTTGGGCAGGTGTTTTTGGTTGCTTGGGTGGCTTATTTTTAGGATTTTATGGATGCATTAAAGCTTGTTGTTGTGGTGGAGGAGGGAGCATAGGTTGCTGATAGTTCATATTTGACTGCTGCTATTGTTGGCCTTTCTACCACTGAAGCTGCCATTGTGGATTATAATTGGAACCCTAAATTTTTTGTTGTGGCCAAATATTTGGTTGTTGGTTCCAATTTGGTTGAGCTTGTGGCCATTGTTAAGGGTTTTTCCATTGGTTTTGGTTTGCTTGCCAGGGCTGAGACTTCCAAGTAGAAATTTTTTGATTCCCAATAGGAAATGATGAGTTAAAGTTAAGGAGGCCTTATGGCATACCTTGTATTTGTTTCCATGGCCTCCTTTGTGCTATATAAAAGAGTTTTCCATCATCTCCTTCAATTGGTTGAAATTCAGGTTTCTCAATTTTATCTTGCTAGATACTTGCCACTCTCTTGCATTTGCAATTTTTTTTTTCTTTGCCTGTAGCTTGGAAAATATTCAATGAGAATAGCCTCAATTTCCTCCCACTTCTTCTTAATGTGGAGAGTATCCAACTGAGTTTCCAAATGGCTAATGATATCCTCTTTCATATTGGATAACAAATTTCTTAGCTCTATCTTTGAAAGCCCTATAGACAATTTACCAATAATGGACATCCTATATCCTCTTGGTCTTTTAGTAAAGGTCCTGGAATAATTCCTACAGACCCTACAGATTTCTTCTAATGGTATTTTTGAAACATCTCCTTTCCCAATGAGGTTCAAGGCATCCATGCAGTCATCATTAATTCCCCTCAAAAAGACTAACTTGAGGGAATCTTTTGACAACTTATTTTGTGGGTTTTTCTTTAGAGCAAACTAGAATCTCTCTACAAAATATTCTAAGGGCTCATCATCCTCTTATGACATTCTAAAAATGTCATCTTTCCTCCTATCAGGTCCCCTACAATAGTCCTGATACTTTTCCAAGAACTTCATCTTCATATTGTCCCAATCAGGAATAGTATCCCATCTAACCCCATGAACCACCTTAAGGCTGCATCCTTAAGAGTTACGAGGAAGAGTTTGAGCCTATGAGAATCAACAATATAATCATCACATCAACACATGACATCAAAATCAAAGAGAAATGTATTTGGGTCTTCAGTCATTAACCCATAACAGATTGGAAAGTCTGAAGGAGGAATGTTCTTCAGCACTGTAGCCCTTTCTTAGTTAGTGATAGGAAACTCAAATGTTGCCCATTCAAGGTCATCATCCACTGCATCCCCCATGGTGTGGTATGTTCCTTCTGTACGTGTGCTAGATGTTGGTTACAAGGAAATTTCTTCTTCAATATTACCTTCGCTTTGAGTACTGGATTCACCAACTTCTTATATAGCTGCTTGGCATATAGAGGGAAGGAATCTACCCAAGGGGTCTCTCTGTGCCTGCATACATGTAGTATGGCTTTATAATGTAGCGGTCATGCAAAATGTCAGTGTATCTATGGTGTTGGAAAAAAATTAAGGCTAAAATTCCTAATGTTGGAAAAAAAATAACTATGAAAGCTTGTGAAAATAAGTCTATGAAGATAGCACCATCTTGAGAAATAGTGCCAAAAATGTAGAGTCAAGGCTAATGTATTGTAAACTTGGTAGAACCTACATAATTTAGAGGTTTAACTAGTTGAACAGTCCACTCCACATTGCTCAAGACTTCATTAAATTGTCAACCTAGGGTTTGTAAGCTTGTGATGGTGTAGCATTATGTATGCCTTCAAGGAATTAAAACTACTTAAGCTACCCTATTCAAGTTATTCTATTTGTCAGAAACTCACATAATTACAAAAAAATGAAAGAAATAACCAAAACTAGTGGCTATGGGTACCTACAACTTAGACTATAACTAAACTGTTATTAATGAAATGATACTATAATAACTCAAAACTAATAAAAACTAATGAATCCACTAAACTAACCTCTGGAGTAATACTAGTTAAACATTGCATGCATATTCCTAAGCATTCATTAACAATAAGCAAGATATTAATTTCTAATTGGATTGCATATGATTCATGAAAGAATGATAAACTAATAACAACTAACATAAATAAATAACTAGAAAATGAAGTGAGGAATAATACCTTGAGTGGCCTACTTAAGTGATTGTTATCACTCTAATTAAACCAAAATCTAGCTAACAAATTTCACGCATCCCATGAAATTAACTCCATTCATTGCATATTCATAAAAAGTTACAAAAGATCTTTCCACAAATTATACTCAATCATTCTAAATATTCCTCATGTTTTGAAACTGAAAGTAATTGATAACATAAAACTAAAAAACCAACTAACTATCCTACGGATTCAACCAACAACTATATACAAGCTTGAGGGAATCTTATTCAAATAATTTTTTTTAACCAAAATCATTAACTCCACTCTTAGATATTTAGAGCGCATAGTTAAGACTGATTTATTCAAGCTATAACTCAAAAGGAAAAGGGATCCCAATAGGACTAAAACTCTGTCAAAACATAATTGCATGTAAACATACAACCATTTGTCAAAATCTTATAAGTGAAGGAGACCTCTTCTTCAATGTTTATTAACTTGTCATATCAATTCCATGTTCAACCTTCATCAAGTACCTTTAATCAACAACCATCATGTTCAACTTAACCTGGAGCTTCCCCTATTTTGGTGTCTAGTCATTCCTCTTGCCACGGGTTCATCCCGCAATTGTTGCGTGCCATGGTTCCACTTTAAGTGCAAACAAGTTAATTTTGAAAAGCATGTACACAAGGATAACTATCATAATCAAAATATAGCATTCCATCAACATTCCATACATATCTTCATATAAATCATACAATACTAATATATTATAACCATAATTCCATCATTGTATTTAAGGTTCAAGTTTGCATAATAGATATAAAAGGATAGTATAATGTAGGAGCATTATTTGGAAAGTTTATCTAAAAGTATCTCAAAATATGTATAAAATCAACATAGAATAAGCTATTATCTTGACCTATCAATCCCCATTGTTGAAAGGGCTCTTTAATCACTATTGGTTTTAATGGAAACATAGATAATTGGGGCTTGCCTATGAATCTTTTTTATTTATCACAATTTTCCACCTAATGATAAGCATATTTAAACATGCCCAACCAGTAATAGCATTTCTAAAGAATTTTAAAAGATATGATGGAAGAAGAAAAGTTCCCTCTGCAAGCCTCCTCATGAAATGCTTTAAGAAATTTCTATTGTTGTTCTTTATCTACACACCTTAAAAACATCCCATCCAAGCCATTTTTATAGAGTGTATCATTCTAGATCATGTACTTAGATGCCTTCAAATTGAGGTTCCTCTTCTCCTTTGGATAAAGACGTGAAGGAAATTCCCCATAAGTAAGATAGTGGGCCACATCAGAAAACCATGGGTCTTGTAAGCTCACAAACAATACTGTCAGAGAAGATTTAGTTTCCTCAGGTTCATTTTTGACAATAAGTTTATAGAGACCCCTACCCCTAACTAACTTGGTGGGCTTGATGTATAAGTCATATTCTTGGACTTTGGATACCCAGGCACCCTTTTTATTACAACCAATCTCCCACTGTGTGAGTATACTCTTTACCGTCACGTCAGGAACAAAGACCCTAGCATGAGAGTGAAGGATGTAAAACCTAAATTGTTTGACTACTTTGAATATTGCAAAGGCATGATTTTCCATCTAAGAGTAGTTCAATTCATGCTTTTTCAGTGGAACACTCATAAAGGTGGTAGGAGCCTCAATCTTCTGATCATTTTCTTAAAGAAGAATCGCTGACATTGCATGCTTTGAGGCATAACAATAAATGATGAAATCTTTACTAAAATCTAGATGCACCAATATTGAGTCATTTGAAATGGCTACCTTGATATCATTGAAGGCCTGTTTTCCAACATCACTCCATTTGAAACCTTGATTTTCTTTCATCATGTCAGCTATATGTTTTGTAATCTCTGAAAAATCTAGAACAAATTTCCTCAAAAATTTCACTTTCCCAAAGAAAGATTTTACTACAATCCTATTTGAAGGAAAACTTAGTTTTTGGATGGCCCTAACCCTTTATGGATCAATTCTAATTCCTTCTTTAGAAATGATGTGCCCCAAAATATTCCCTTTAGTAACCCGAAAGAAAGACTTCTTAGGGTTCAAGGATATGTCATGTTCCTGACATTTTTGTAAGATTCTTTCTAAGTCTCTAAAATTATTCTCCCTTTTCATGGAGAACACAATCAGGTCATCCAAATAAATCACTATAATATTATTCCTTAAATCACCAAAAGATAAATCCATTTCTCTCTAGAATGTAGCTCCAACATTGATTAACCCAAAAGGAATTCTATTATAGGAAAACGTACCCTAGGGAGTGATGAAGGCAGTTTATGCCGATCTTCTTTGTCCATGTTGATATGATTGTAACTAGAGAAGCCATCTAACATGGACATAATTTCCAAATGAGATACAATTTATAACACATGATCCATTATCAAGAGGGGGTAATTGTATTTCAAGAAAGATTGGTTTAAGTTTTGAAAGTCTATGCAAATCCTTATCTCTCCATTCTTCTTATGAACTGGAACAATTTTAGCAACCCAAGTGGAATGGTGAATAGGGTAGATAATCTAGGCCTTCAACATTTTGTCAATCTCCTAGAAGATAGTATTGGTAACCTTTGGATCATAGTTCCTCTATTTATGTCTGAAAGAAGAGGTGACAAGCTCAAGTGGTATATGATGTTGCATCTATCCAACCATAAAGTTCTTCAAATCATTGAAACACCAAACAAAGAAATCTTTATACTTGAGAAAAAATTGAATCAACTTATCTCTTTCCTTAGGAGTACAACACTTGCTGATATATACCAACTTAGAATTATCTAGCACCCCTAAATTGATGGACTCATACTCTCTAGAACTATTTATAGATTCAACCATCTTCTTTTTAATGCACCTATCATGTCTATCAAACAATTGTTCCAATGAAACCATTCCTTTAGGACTTTTATTTCCCTTTAATTGAATAATACATTTTCCTAGCTCTTTCTCCTTGTTTGGACATAATTCTTCACATACAACCTCAATTCCTTGAAAGTACATTTCTGCAAACATCTATACACATTCCAAAAAATCCTATATTTTTTTGTAATTCTCAAAGACTTGTCAATTTTCAACATTATCTGGAACATAGGGTCAATATAATATTTTAATTTGATATGAGATGTCCTTGAAATCTAGGTGTGGGATAAGTAAGGAAGTTGAAAAATCCAAGGAATTCGCTCTAGTGTTTTGTTCCCTCGGAACTACTTCAATAGATAAGGCGTCAAAGGATTCTATTTCATCGCAAACTTTATTTATATAATGCCTCAATCTCTTGTTCTTGATAGTGAACAACTTTCTGACCTGCTTGACGATCAATTTTGCATCACCAAATGCTCTCAATTTCTTGATTCCCTTCTCCTTAGTAGTAGCTATTCCTAATAATAGAGCTTCATACTCAATGATATTATTGGTATTCTTGAATTCCAACTTGTATGAGGAAGGGAACTTATCGCCATTACATGAAACCAACATTATCCCTACACCAAAGTCAAAATTAGCACAACTACCGTCAAATTATAGGGTCCATAATTCTAAAGAGATTTCACAATTGTAAGTGGTTTTATTATTGGAATCTTCAGAGAATAACATATAATTTCCAATTATGACTCTGTGTACAGGATTTGAGAACATAGATCATCAAATTTTAGGATAGTAAATTTGGCCTTTAGCTCTGGTTCTAGATGGATCTTTTTATTTCTGAGTGGGATAAATGTTTGGGACCAATCCATACATATTTCTCCACCCAAATATCTATAGAAAAATTTACTAAGAAGCATACCATAACTCATAGGTTTATTAGTAACTAGGATTGTCAACTTAAGTCTTTTCTCAAGATGGGTTGCCAAAGCTACTTGAGCATCTTTGATCTATCCTACTAGAGGAACTTGCTTGGCATTCATCGAGTAACATTTTCCAAAATTTTGAGTTAAAGAAATACCCAATGCTTTGGCTACATCAGAAGGCATTACATTATCTGATGCCCCAGAATCAATAATACAATTACTCAATCTATGACCATTGATATACAAAGATACATAAAACAGATTGGGTTTTTTATCAGATGTAGCTAGGGTATGATTCTTAGCAGCTGAGGATGACTAGGGGTTGAAGCTTCATGATTTATCAAATCTTATTCTACTAAATTGGCTTTCGTATGACCAGATTTAATAAATTTCAATAGCCTATCTAATTCACTAGGGTTGGTTCTCAAATACTTAGTGGGTGAAATTTGATTTTTTGTGTTTTTATAGAAATCCACAATATCAAAAGAAGCTAAATTCTTATCAGAAGCCTAAACAATTGGGTTCTTGGAGACCAAATCTATAGCTTTACGAGGAGAAGAAGAATGAACTTTGAAAGGAGTATGAGCTTTATTAGAACTAGGTGTAGCTTTTTGACTCAACTTCTGTTGAGATCAGGTGAGTACCATACAAGAAGCATCATCTAAAGTGGTATACACATCCACGCCTCTATCTGCATCGAGAGTAAATTCTAGAAAATTAACCTTAGAGTCACCATATCCTCCCAACATAGCTTCTTCTCCATCTCTTGTTTGTATTCTTCCTCATTCTTCATTCATTTCCCAATGTCTACTCAATTTAGGACAATTAACCCCTTCATGTTCAGAAGTCAAATGGAAGGTACATTTGTTAACCTGACTAAGAGGTGCTTCTATTTCCAATCATTACATTTAGCAGGAGGCAATTAGAACTATCTATTGTTCACTCCAAAATGTTGATTTGGATTTCTTCTATGAATGTCTTGATATGGCTATTGATAAGACTAAACACCTTTGGGAATTTTCTGCTTCAAAGTAATGATATCATTTGCAAGTTTCTAAATCATGGGATTATCAAATGTAGAAGTTTGGGAATTTCCTATTAGTAGTTCCCTTTTCCATTTACCATCCTTAATAAAGCAATCTTCTAAGTCAATAACCAAGGTTTGAGCGGCTAGCAAGTCGACTAATCCATTTCTCCTCAAATGAAAGCTAATGTACGAGGACATATCATTCACAAAGAAACAAGAGGTTTTCAAATTAGATGGTCTCTTTGCTTGTTCTAGCCAATTCATTATCTTATTGAACTAAGCCACAAACTACCTTATTTCTTGATGCATTTCCTTTTTTTGACTGGTAAGCTTAGCTAGGAGAGCATGTTCATCTTTTGCACTCTTGAAACGATCCTCAAACTTAGTCCTCATATGAGCCCATGTACTAATAGACCCATTTGGAAAATGATAAAAACATTCAGTGACAACATCCACTGATGATTCTACAAAGAGTCTTACTGCTACATATTCATATTGAACTCCAAGTACACTACAAGCAAAAAAGAAGGCATTCAAATGCTCATCATGAGTGACCTTCCCATCACCCCTAAAATTTGGAAGATTATTTATAAATCCCTTTGGAAGGTCATTCAGTTGGACTCCAAGGCGCAGTGGCCCAATGGTTCCTCCCCATGGGACTGGCTAAGTCATTCCTTGGTTACGATTGAAAGTTAAAGGGATAGTGATATGAAGATGGATTATAGGTGTAGGAGTTACAAGAATAGAGGTTTCATGTAAAACAAGGGTTTGGAAAGTGACAAGTGGATCAGTAGACAGGGAATGTTTTCCTGTGTGGGTGAGGAAGGTCTACTCCTTGATACAATCCTCCTCCATGGCCTTAAAACTTCATCAAATTCTCCTCTTTTCATAGCCTCATAAATGGGGTCAAGGAGACCCTTCTTCTTATCACTCCTGGTATAGGGATTGGACTCCATTGTAAAATAATATTTCTAGATTAGGGCACTAGATGTACTAGAACTCCCCAACAAAATCACTAAAAATTTGTTAGTGAACATATTTTTCCTTTGCAAGAATGAATAAAAATGACTCTATAATGCCCAAGAAGGACAAAATCAACTCACAACAATTGGAGAGATTACCACTGGGTTGGTTATCTTCCTCTAAATTTTGATTGAGGTACAACTCCCTCTTCTAATATAGTTTTGTATTTTTCTAAATATATATGAACTTGAGGTATTCTTTTAACCAAAAGCATAAAAGGAAAACTGACACTTGATCATAGCCATGAAACAAGTGCAAAAGGAAATGCTTAAAGTTAAATTGTTGTTGAAATGAAAGGAATGGAAAATGATCAGTATCATGACTCACAGATCAAACTACAAACACTTGCTAGCTCGACTCAGTACAATTCCAACCATCTACTGTACATAAATGAATTAAAAGTCACTTAACAACACATTATCAAAGGAAAGGTATATCTCAATGCTTGTCAAAGCTCATAGAATTTCTCACAAACATTAACATCTAATTAAAAATTACTGCACACAAACAACAACGTTCACAGAAAATGAATTGAAACTACAAAATTTGATCCTTTATTAAGATTGATTCTCACTCATGCATCACAGTGCAAGGGGGATCAGAAATTTGGACCCTTGCACAATCAAAATATAACATTTATAGTTTTCAAAGCATAAATTTCACCAAATTCTTGTGAAACAACAAAAGATAACTAATTCTTGAAAGAATCAAAATAATGGATTTCATAATACTTTAAAGACAAAATATAAGAAACCTAAATTATTCTAATGTTAAGATGGTTGAGCATGAGAAGAGGTAGGTGCTTCTTCCTTAGACGACTTTTTTTGAGTAGTTGCCATGTGTACTTGATAGTCTTTCAAGGCCAACATGACATCAACGATTTCTATTTGTTGTGGTATGGTTACATTCCTCATTCTTAACTATTAGGTAACCTTGGTAATTCGAATCAGATCCATTTTACGCATGATGAGTGTAGGAGAATCTTCATGCCATGTCAACACTGAATCAATCTTGGCTAACTTATTTAGTGCCTCCTTATCGAATGATTGCTCCCCTACATATGTATCAACTTCCTTAAAGAAAGTATCTCTTAACTCTTCAAATGTGGCAGGACCTTGATTATCTCCTTTCAATATTAGGCATTCAAAACTAGTAAAGTTCTTGATGAAACTATTATTCAAGTGATTGCATTCCTTTAACAATTTTGTTTGCTCTAAGAAGTTTGATTTTATGAATTCAAGCTTCTAGGATATACTTGTTTTCCACATAAGAGCTCAATTATCTTCCTTAGAAGGAATTATCTTCTCAGCATCAAAATTTTCAAAACCCATGGCAATAAGATTAGTAAGCTCATGATCAATCTGTAGCCAATTTTTCTCCTCATGTTTACAAACAACCACTTCATATTTGATTACATTCCTTAAGACTATGAACTCATCATACACTTTCCCCAGTTTCTCAATCAGGGGAGGTCTCTTCTCTTTGATATTAGGAATCCATCTCTATACAACCTTCCCATAATAACCATCCTTCTAGATTCTTCCCATCACGGCTTTTCCAATAGTTGAATTAGGATTGAAGGAAAGACTAACCAGACCCAGGGGCTGAGGTGAAGGATCTATTAAAGTCCTAATAAAATTGGAAAGAAGCTTTATGGATCTCTTCAATTCATCTTTATCCTAATTATTATTTTTTGTTCTTTCCACCAACCTAGAGGCAATAACTTGGAAATTATGGATATCCCCATCTCTACTAGGAGGGCCTAAATCCACTTTGGTTATATTTTAGTCTACTACATTGACTTGGTTAGGATCTTTTAGCACAGAGGGTCAAGAAACTTCCATAACCAAATGTCCAAAAGACATCTTATAACAACCTAGCAGTAGTTTTCAACTTCTTTACTTTAGGATTTTTCTACAAAAGTTTTCCCACAATGTCCTCCTCTAGAAAAACGATAGGTACTATTTTTCTTTTCTTCCAGAGAGAGAATTCTCCAACCAGAATGGTGAGGATGTAGGTGCATTAGAATCTTGGGAAGTCCCAAGCATAGAGAAATGAAGAGTTCTATTTAACATATGAGATATCACCACATTGCATATATTTGAGGGAGAAGGAATTGAGGCTTCATTGTGTTCCACACTTACCTCTACTTCTCCTTGAGGTTGTTGAGTGTTGGTCTACAAGGCTTCCCTATCAACTTTATTTCCTTAATTGGCTTCCTTTGATTGTTGCTCAACATCATCACTATTGTGTTATTCAGTTATGACATTAGGAAGGGGGCCCCCACCATAATTTAACTCAAGCCCTTTTTTAGGAGGATAATCACCATCTCCACTAACTCTTGATAGAGATGTAACCTATACTGGTGGTATTGGTGCAAAAGAACTTGTACCTATATGACCAATACTTGCTTGTTCACGCACTCCCTTCTTTTCCTTTGATGGAGCCTTGGTAGCTTCCCATTTCTTCTTGGTTAGCCAAACTTGCGTCCTTCTCAAGACTGCTAAGGTACTGACCCGAATGTCTTCATTTTATTCACTGTTGCAATCTATTGGTGATAAGGGTAAAGTATGTCTACTGATCACAAGTTGGATCAATCAAATTAGTATATTCATCTTGTACTCCCCTTATATTCCAACTTAATTTAAAATTGAATATTTGTGCTAAAGAGATTCTCATCCAATTCCTTCTTCTTACTTTATAATAATCTACACAATCAACCTAGAAATATTCAAGATGAGGCATATGGTAGTAACCAAGACCAATATGGAGATTATTCCTCTCATAGTTTTTACTATCAAATGGGAACATCCTCTCATAAGTAACAAAAGAGAACTTCACAATTTCTCTTCTCAGATTAAGGGTAGTTGACTATGACTTACATTCATAATATCCTAGACCAATTGGGAATGTGATCATGAAAATTTTCCTATTTGGACATCTCTTGTTTACCTCTGAGGCTTGGTGAAAAAATTCCATCAAGATAAATTTATCTTCTACATATTTGGGAAGTTTCAAAGGAAAGTCATCAAATCCACCCACCTGCAAGTAGGTAAATATCTAAAACTATAAAAAGAGACTGCCATACGTAGTGACCAATTGAAAATCCTCGAGAGATACTCTTTGACCTGGACCACCTTGCAACTCTTTGACTAGTTTCATGTTGAAAACATCATTTACCTTGTGATAATTCTTGTAGCTCTTTTCAAGTTGTAAATCAAGGTAATAATCATAAATTTGAATATGTTCATCAAAACCCTCAACAGGGTTTAGACCAATCTAGGGTTTAGACCAATCCAGGGTCTCATACAGGCTAGCATATAGAAGAGATATGAGGACATGTAGAATGATATGTTCACTACAAAAATTCTTATTATATCATCCAATCAATCGATAATTATAGTGTCCCAATCTAGGTACTATGTACCACCACAAATAGCTTGCACAAAGAAGTTCATCCACTCTTCAAAATCATGTGCATTCATGTTCCCTCTCACCCAAAGCAACAATACAATAATATCTAAGATTTCTTCTTTGAAATGCAACTTATGCATTTTCTTAGAAAGTTGTGACTTTCCTTTCTTAGGGGGATCAAACCATTCCTTTGCAATGAAATATTGATAATGCCCCTTCTTGTCTAAAAAGAAACCTTGAGATAGGGTAAAATTTAAATGTGAATCAACCTCTCTTTGGGAATCTAAAACACCCACTTATTATAGTTCTATCCAAGTTTATCAAGAGATTGTTGTCTTCTATGCAAATTTCTCTTGTCGCTGGGTTGTAACAAGATATGCATTCCAATACCAATTCAGTGTATTGTACTGCCACTAGAAATGTAGTAGCTTCAAGGAGACCACTTTCTATTACTCTTTGAGTGATTGGATTCCATCTGGCCTACAGATTCTTTCCCAAAATTCATCTAAATTGATATACCCTAACATTGTATCACCAATTTTAGGAAATGAACTATTGAGACCAGCTAAGTGCTCACAACCCAAATACTTGTATTTCATTGTCTCAAGAAATTCAACTATGCTACAATGCAGAAAACAATTGCCAATCACTAGGATAATTCAAGAAAGTTATTTACCTAAAAATATGCCACCACTCCCTACTCAAGTTGTTTCTTTGAGTGCCACTAGTATGTTTGTTCTTCTCAGCTTTCAGAATCACACTCTACAAGAATAATGATTATGTTCGAAATGACGACTTAATCTTACATGATCAAGCATTTATTCCATCTACTTTGGTACTAGCAACATTTGTTTCCTGACACACATGTCACTTGGTGAAAATATCAGGTGACCTCGGTACACTTTAGCAAAGTAAAATATTTGAATAGGTTTTGAGAGAATAGTTAATATCCAATGAAGTTCAAAAAATTAAATCTGCCCTGAAAAGTTCTTAATTAGGACATTTCTTCACCTTAGATAATATTTTTGTCTTTTAGTAGGGATAAGAAATTGTTAGAAAAGAAACATCAGCCCCGATGAAGGTTTGCGAAAACACCCAAGACTTACTTTTCTGTAGTAATAACCTTTTGAAAAAGAAAACTTTCACAAAATGGAAAGGTTATAAAACTTGGCATGTTGTTGAAATGGTTTGTAAACCTATCAAAAGACCGACACCTAAATAAAAAATATTTGTGAGAAGACCAAGTCGAGGAAAAACAACTTGTGAATGTAACTTTGTGGGCCAACAAGGTTCACAAATTGACTAAAAGATCGATACACAAGATGACAGAAGTTTAAAAATCAAAAGAATACTCAAAAACTTGAACATTTAGAGCCAAACTTAAAACCAAGGAAACACCATAAAAAAACACTTATAGTTTCCCTAGGAGCAAAAATAGTCCCCAAAACATTTTATGTGGGAGTTAAGGACACAAGTTACAAACTATTTTTGGGAAGACCCTAGATCCATTTAAGATGAAGATGTCCCTTTCGACCTTGTTTCAAGAGATCTAATTCCTTCACTTAGGAAGAATCTATGCCACTAAGGGAGAACCAAATCTAAAAGGAATTGAGTACATGTAAACACTTGCTACACTAATATTTTGAGGATAGTGCTATGAAAATTATAATATTTTAACAATTATAAAAATTAGAAATATATTTAAACATAAAACAAAAAATAAATACCATAGCATAGGTGGACATGGGGAAAACCAATTCAAGAGAAAACCCCCCACATTCCAAAGTATCTTAATGTATTATTGAGTAAACCACAATTACAATACACTTATAGGTAAATTCTTCACAAGAGTATCACCAACTAGATATGTAGATGAATTCTTATAGCTTAATAGTATCTACAAAACTAATCACAACCTCCATCTCAAGAACCTAATATAAAGGAGATACAAAACCTAAAACTATCAAATGGTAATTAGAACACATGAGCTAAAACCACCCAAAAGTGGCACCCAATTTATCCCCCAATTAAATATTCCTTATAATGCCTCATAATATGCATCATAAGTTGGTTGATATGTGTAGCTCCCCTTTTAAAAAAAGTTACATTTCCTACACAAACTTCTAGGGGCCATAACTTTTGATCTAGTGGGCCAATTGATCCCATTTAAAAAAAATTGAATTACTCAAAGATATATACACAATGAGAACCCTCATGCAAAATGTTGAGCAACCAATGATTTTTATTTTGGCCAAAAATCTAATCCTATAGTCCAAAAATTGCACCTTCTATAATATTAACATTAGGAGCAAGGTGGAGTCACCTTTCCCAACATTTTCCCATTTTTTGAACACCTTATAAGAGAAAAGGGGGTATCAACACCATTTATCTAATTACTAGGGGCTGAGAGGCTCATAGACTCATAACACCACCTGAAATTTTTTGTGCTCGCTAGCTTGGTTAGCGTATCTATAATATTATTAAAAGTGTCAAATTTTCTAACATCACCCACCCATCCTCTATCATATCTCAAAAAATGGTACTAGATATCAATATTTTTCCCCTTGCATGAAAGGTTGGATTCATTGCTATACATATGACACTCTAACTATCACAATGAACCATAATGACTCTTATGTTTAGTCCAACATCTAAACACAATCTCTTAAATCAGATGGATTCCTTACAAGCATGAATTATTGAAATGTACTCTACTTTTGTACTAGACAAAGAAACCATAGCCTATAGCTTACACATCCAGCCGATTGTAGCACCAAACATAGTGAAAAAATATCCACTAGTGGATCTTTTTCTATCAATATCTCCAGCCTAATCTAAAACCACAAATCCATGAATACAAATATAAATTTTGTCCCTTGTAGGATTACCATAATAGCATAAGGAATACTTAGAGGTACCCCATAAATATTTGAATACCTTCTTCACTACAAACCAATGTACTCGTCCAAGATTAGCCATAAATTAGCTGACTCTCATTACTTTAGCAATATCTAGTCTTGTATAAACCATAACATACTTCAAACTCCCAACTACACTAGCATAAGGTATTCTACTCATATCCTTTATCTCACTAGGAGAAATTGGATATTGCTCAAAAATAGCTTTTCCCCCATTGTAACAAAAATACATTACGGCTTCCAAGCTACCATTATACACCTCTCTAATACTAAGTTCACATACTTACTTTGGTCCAAATTTTTTTTAATATTCACTCTATCTCTTCTAATCTTCATCCCCAATATGTACATAGATTCCCTTAAATCCATATAAAACTATGTTGAAACAAGAGACTTCAAGTCATAAATATTTTTTTTTCCATTACCAAAAAATAACATATCATGGACATATAGTGCAATAATGAGAATATGATCTCCATGGCTGCCAAGTGGGAGGGCTGAAATTGGTGTCGTCAAAAGGCTGGAAATATAGCCTTGGTTGGAATAGGTATGTTGGAGAGTTGGGTGACAATGAGCAATTAATGCAGGAGGGCGGCATAGGTTCTGCATTGGTTGTCTGTTCGGCCTCATAATTGCGATAGCCTGCCATAGGACAGGATGTTGTGGGAAATGGAATTGATGGGATGTTGGTGCTTGTTCGAGGATAAATGGTTGTATGGATGTGTTTTCTCGACATTCTCTTTGGTGGAATTGATGGAGTCCCCCATTAGCTAACCGTTTGCTAGGAAATTGTGGGCGTTTTATGGGAGGATTCGACATGGGCATTTGAAGTCAGTGTTTAAAGTGTGGGATGAGCTAGTTCTAGGTGCGACGGAAGTACTGTTGGGAGAGGAGTTTATGAGCCCGTCTAAGCGGTGACAGATGAATGCCAACACAGCAGCACGGTTCTTTGCTGTGCTTCTAAACTAGAAGTGTCACAGGCCATGGCGATGCTAATTGCGAAGAAGTCGGTTTGGGAAAACCTCTTGGAGGGGGCCATGCATTTCATAATTGTTGTAGTGCCAAGTGTGGGGGTTCCGTATCCATGAGATTTACAGTGTGCTCTAGCTCCTGGGGAGAGGGTGGAATTGTATCCATTTATTATGGACATTGCTGGTGAGGAGCTTTAATGTCACCGTGAGCGGGAGAGGTGCAAATTGATCTTTCTTAAACATTACCTCTATCTAGAGCCATCGGGCGGGGTGGAATGGCATCGTCTCTTCCATGATTTTCTGATAGTGGATGGTGTGTTATGGGTGGATTGAAATGTAGGTTTTCTTGCTTCATGGATAAATGTTTAATTATCTATATCGATTGCCTGGTATGTGGGATGGTGTAGTGTTAGGGTATGTAATGGATGTAGGGCTAGATAGTCTGGTTCGGTGCTTTGATGGGTTTTGTTAGCTGTTGGGTGGTATGGGGTTTACAATATTTTAGACAAAAATCTGAGTTGATTATAAAACATTTTCTGATAATTAATATAAACAATATTTATGAATAAAAATAATAATGAGAATATGATCACCATCTATCTTATTAAAACATAGAAAAATGTAAGTGGGATGATCAATGTGGAATGATTAAAAGGTGTGTGATCTATACACTTAACACTTTCCTAATTTCATTACAAAATGAGATCCCCCAAGGAGAGGATTGACTTTCAACCCTTAGGTGAGTCAACCCTATTGGAAGATCTGTTGTTTCCCTTATGACAAAAAATGGTAAAATATGACTGAAGCACAATTTTTGGAGATGAAAACAAAATGCTTAATGAAATCAATTATGTGAAGTAAAACTTTAAATTCAAAGTTAAATGATAGCACAAATAGAAACACCAGTTTGCAGGAAGATCTAGGAAGTGCAGAACATGATGAACTTACCTAGAAAAGTGGGTTCTAAGTGTCCTACAAGGACTCATTCACCCAAGGGTGAATGGGTCTTTGTATAGGGTCTTTCCTCAACTTTGGGGGTCCTCTAGAGATGGATCTAAGATGCTTTTTTCCCCAAGTTTCATTGTTAGAAAGTTGGAAATAAATTCAAGATTTGAGTTTCTGTGGCTTGACAACAATGTTAACAACTTTGATAACTTTGCAAAATTGCTCTCTTGATCCAATTTCAATCCTTCTTCACTTGTAAATTTGCACATACACAAATAGAGGGTAATTTTTTTTTTTTTGCATGAATAAGGGTTTACCTTGGTCAAACCTTGATTTGGAAATTAAGCCTTGATAATAAAATAATGAAAAAGTATAAGGAATGATGAATGAACAAGACTTGTTACAACTCACCAAACCCTCAATGGCTGCCCTTAGAGGACTGGAGTCTAACACATATTTCTAAGGATTGTATTTTGCATGAAATGACTTGATTTCTTAATACATCTTGATGCTTGAATGCTTTCTTGAAATTTGAAACCTACATCACAATGTTAGCTCCAAAAACATGCATGAATCCACATAAACTTTGACATCATCATAGGATCTTGAATTATATTGTAGGTGACTGATAAACCTACTCTTCAATGCTCTTGATAAGAATATTTTCTCTTGTGAAAGTTTCCTCTTGATTCTTAATGTTGAATTGATAAAATAACTTTATTTATAGGTGTTTCCTTAATTACCCGATAATTAACACCACAAGCCAACTGTAGATGCATAAAATTGGTCATATCTGATTAATCCTAACATTTAATTAAATATTTATTATTTAATTAATTTCTCTAAAGTCTTCTACATATGATTAAATTTAATTATATGATTCATTCAAAATATTCTTCTATCATGATTAAATAAATTAATTTTTATTTAATTATTTCACATTCATATGTCCACTTGATTAATTAAATAAATACACTTTATTTATTTATATTAATTATCACCTTTTGAATTTAATTAAGTCTTTTGAATTTAATTTAATTTAAATATTTCTTTTCAAATCTTTCTTCTAGTTAATTAAATATCTCATTTAATTAATTCCATTTTACATACCATTTCTTAAGAGTTTAATTAAATATCTTTATTTAATTGAATATCTTCCATATCTTCTCAGAATCATGATTAAATATTCTATTTAATTATGAAATCTTCCATTATTCTTCAAATCTAGGGTAAATATTCTATTTTAAGAAAAATCTCTGTGTCACCCATAAATAAATAATTGAATTCAATAATTCATTATTTATCTTCAAAATCTTCCCATAATCTCACAAAAAGATGATTTTTAACAAATCACCTTCATCATCTTATCTTACCTCTTTTACAGAAAAAGAAAACAAATCTTGCTTTCTGCTTTCTTCAGTCTTATCCATCCTCAACCGTTCGATCTACCAAGAATTTTCACAATCGTTGATCATATCAACCAATCAGAAGCTTTTGAAAAACTCTATCAATAGCACAACCAATCCAAGCAAGGGTTACACACACACATGAGAGGAATTAGAGATTAATTGCATTCTAGCATTAATTACATTCTTAGCACTATAGCATTATAGTTTTAGCATCATCAATAGTCTTTCATTTTCAGTAATCATGTCTTAGCCTAAGCATTACATGCATGTCATATTCAATCTCGTTCTTCGGGAAGACTGTTCATTGAGCCTAGCATACAATCTGAGAGCTAGCTGGAATCAATGAAAATACTGAAGATAGAGGACGATAGGATGACATTGATAACAAGATATTGAGCTTGCAAATCTCTATTGTTTTAAATATTATGTCTTTGATATAATGTCTTATTGGTGTGATTGATTGATTTATTTTACATATTTAATCATGCACAAAATTGACCACACATTATTGGCGCCCACCGTGGGGCATTGCCCCATTTTGAACATCTACTTGCAGGTTTTCTGACAGGACCTCGCATTTGGGAATTTGGATTTTTGACAAAAATTTCTGTTTTAGCGCATACGACAATTTCTGAAGCGCATCCGCAGGTTTTTAAAGCGCATCCACAGCTTCTTTCAGTGCTTTTGCAGGTACTTCGGTGTATCTAGGGACTGTTGCGGCGCATTCGGGAACTATTTCGACACATCTACAGAATAGAAGGGCGCATATGCTCGAATTAGTTTGTTAAAATTTTTGAAAAACAAAAAAAAAGAAATTTAGTTGCATTCTGTTTTAGCGCATTTAGGAATTTTCATAGCGCATTTAGGACTTTCTGTAGTGCATTTACTATTTGTTTTGGTGCATTTACTTGTTTTTGTGGCACATATAGGTGATCTTTTGGTGCATGCAGGTTGCAACTAAACAGGTTTCTGAGTCTGACACCTTCCGCAGACATAACCTTTTTCTGGCTTAAAAGGAACCAATCTAGGATAGTCACAACTGGTTTTAAAAGGAAGCAACCTTAGGATAGACATGGATTTAAAATAAAGAAATCTAGGATAGTCACCACACACTGATTTTGTGGTTAAAATGAATCCCATGCTTTCTGTGAAGCAACATCTTCACATAGTTTAGATCATTGTGATTTGGGCTTTTAAAAAGAACAGTGTCTACTGTGTTTGTGGCAATAGGTCTATGCTCTCCCCTTAACTAGGTGACCAAAATACCAGACTTTCCTTTTTCATTCATGCAATTTTACTGCTTTATTACATCCTATAGAGGGCCTGCTCTTGTGGGAAAAAGTACTCACCCAAGAGGAACGACTCAAGTGGGTTCAAGCCAAAGCCAGGCTATTCCACCCCACTATAAAATTTAAAGCAGATAAGGAGAAATCCTCTTTTGTCGGTAGTGTGCAAGATAACCATCCCCAAAGCCTTTGTTCTAAAGGTTGGGAGGTCTCCTGAGGGAGTTTATTATTGCCACACCAAACGGAAACCCTTACTACGAACCTAGTGTAGTATCCAGCCGAAGTCAGTTTCCGAACATCATAATAATCACAGTGTAGGGGAGGGAAGAATCTACCCCCAAGATACCATATAACTGCCAAGGACCATTTGCTCAGGGGATCCGGTATCCACTTCCATCACTCTGAGTACACACCTGGAAAAGACAAAAATATGGGCACCCTTTCGGGGGTGACACGACTGTGTGAGTCGACGCAGTTCTAAGATGTGTGCTGTTGATTATTATGGTGACCTACCTGAGTACTAAGAGTGAGTTTGCTTGAACTATCTGTCATGTGTAAAACCTGTGAAAACAATTTTTGAAAAACATTTTGATCATACACTTGATGTTTAGAATAGGACTTAAAAATAACTATTTTCAAGGTGCTTGCTATGTTTTCAATCACACTAATTTAGATAAAAGATCATTTAAAATGAACATGTCAAAATTTAGTTGAAAACTGTTCTCAACTGTTCGGGAAAATTCCCTGGAAAAACTATTTTAGCGCATCTAGGATATATTCTGGCGCATATAAGGTCTGTTTTAGCACATTCACTGGTTAAATCAATGCTTTTAGGGTCTTTTTCAGTGCATTTGGAGTCTATTTTAGCGCATAGGCTGAGTATTCTGCGAATAGTTTTGGGTCACTGTCAAATTTTTTCTGAAGCGCATATAGGATACAAAGTAGCGCATTGGGGACATATTGAAGTGCATTTGAGCATCTCTCTCACGCATATCCATGTTTCTAAAGAGCATATAGGCAACAGAAAAGTGCATCTGTCATTTTTCCCAAAATCTTTGTTTCTGACAGATTTGAGTTTATAGCATTCCTAGTCTAGTAGCATATTTCCTCTCATGCTTAGGGAGTGGAAATCTACCAAGTTTGTTAAGAAGTCAATTACCAATAGGATTAGAAAACCCAAGAAACCTCTAGGGTACAAGAAAACTTTACAACGAAGGAAGTTTTTATACAAGAATCGACACGTCTTGCTCCATTATTGCAAATTTCTCCATAGATATCAAGATTTTGTCAGAGGATTTACTGACAAATACGCTGTGGACCCTCTAGATTCACGAGCCTATTTTCAAAGAAGAGCTCTCTCTCAACGAAATAATCACAATCAGCCTCTTGATTTCAACTACATACCATAACCTTCCATCGAATATTCGACTCATCCTAGTCAAATACTTCAGTGAGTTGAAATAGGCTATTTGATATATTGATCATTCTTCAAAAACAAAGATCAAATCTCACAAGTACACTTTCCATCACAAACTTCTAAATTCTTGGTTCAACTGCTCCCAACAGGATTCTGACATCCTTTATCATTGGAAGCCACAACCAGGAATTAGGAACATAGTTTTGATCATATCATAAGATTTTGATCTTATCAGATTAAAACACCATCATTGATTGCACTCATCAAACTATGATCTAAGTTTAGGAGAACATCTTGAAATCATATGCCTATTTTTACACGATCACAAAACAACAAACTGAAGGAAGATATTCAAACAACTCAAGAAGAAGGTGAAAGTAGTGATCCCCTTTATAAAGTAAGTCGAAATCCCCTTTTTGAAGACAACATGACTGAAGAAGCAAATGATTCATTTACTTCTGACAAAGATATGAGGAAAACCTTTGAGGATAGTGAGGATGAGCAAGAAGAAGAATGTCACCTTAAAGAAGCCGAGCAAGATCCTAAATTTCTCAGAGTAGTAGAAAAGCTTGTAGCACGCGATAAACAAAAAAACTTCCTATTTTTGGCTGACAAAGGAGCCAAATTGCCTCACAATTTTGATACTGCAAACATAAAGAGTAATCCTGATGAAACACCTTTATTTGATTTTGGTGCTTTGACTAAAACAATTAGAACATTAGAAGGAAAAGTTAAAGTTCTAGAAGGGGAGCCACAACAAAGACATACGCTCTTGATGACATTTGTCTGTATCCTTTTGATCGACGCCTCAACATGATTCCATTTACTAAGCATTGTGAAATTCCAAAATTTGATCGTTATAACGGAAAATTGGATCCCATTGACCATATTAGAGACTTTCGAAACATGACTTTAGAATTCGCTCATGAGGATACATACTTAATGTGTTTGTTCCCACGAAGTCTTGGAAGCCAATCTATGGAATGGTTATCAAAAATTACACCGCCTGTCAAAGCATTTGAGGAATTGATCAACGAGTTCATCTCTCAATATTCCTATAACATACAACACCAAATCACAATGATTGATCTATGCAAGGCTAAGCAAAAACCTAGTGAATCGTTCATCACTTTTCTTCAGAAATGGAGAAGATTGTTCACCAGATATCCACGTCATGTTCTTGGAAAGGAAAAGATCACTACATTCATAAATAGCTTGGATCAAGAGATGAGTTATCGTCTAAATCTTCATTGTCCTCCCTCTTTTCAAAAAATGATTGAAAATGCGATCATGATTGAAAATACATTAGTCCAAAGAGGGATAATCAAACTTGATAAAGACAATCCTAGCTCCTCAAATCACCACAATGACAAATCTAGATTTTGGACTCACAATAAGAATGTGGTGAATGATGGTGTTGTGGATGCACATCATGTCTCAGCTAAGCCAGTTGTTCTTAGAATTCCTCGCACCAACAACTACAACAATGTCAACTCGGTTACAAATCAGGGAAACAACTCCCCTCCTCCTTCGAGGAATAACCAAAATCCAACTTTTGTTCCAAATCAAAATAATACCAACAATCAAGGGTATCGTGGAAACAACAATAGCAATGCTTTAGGAAATACATCAAACACAAATACACAACGATCTTCATTCTTCTCCAACATAAGAACTTTCACTCCATTAGGGAAATCTCTAGAATCTGCTCTTAAAGACATAATGGAAAAGAACGTTATTACACTACCACCTCAACATAACTTCGAACCTAATGTGAAGCCACCATCATGGAATGATGCGTACTATTGTGAATATCATAGATGTAAAGGCCATCGTACGAATAGTTTCCAAGCTTTGAAGAATGCTATCCAAGATTTAATCGATAAAGACATTGTCACAATAGAAGGGAACCAACAATCAAATGAAGACCACCAAGCATTTCAAAATCCTTTGCCCAACTATCAAAAGGGTGAGTCTTCTGGAAATAATGTGAATAATGTTGATGAGCATATAATCAATCATATCTACACTAATGACGAGCGAGTTAATGTTATAAAATTCAAAGAGAAAATGGAGTATCGAGAAGTTAACGTAACAACAAGGGCACAAGCTAAAGTTGTCCTAAAAGGTGCTCCTTCAAAATCCATTGTGCCACTGCCATCACATCAATATGATTTAATCAATCAACTTGGAAAAACTTCTACCCAGATCTCTATCTTGGAACTTCTGAAGATTTCCCCGGCGCATAAATAAATTCTAGACAAAGTCCTCATTGAAACAACTGTATCCGATGATCTGAATGTGGATTAATTTCAAGCCATGGTAGGAATTTTTTCCTCACCCACATGCCTTTCATTCTCCGAAAAAGATGATGTTTCCATAACACATCCCCATAATTCATCATTATACTTAGAGGTCATGGTCCACAAGTTTCGTGTCAGACGAGTTCTAATAGATGGAGGCGCTGGTTTAAACATATGTACCATGAAATTAATTCAGGATTTAGGATTTTCTGAGGACTCCATTGACTCCAGAAGAAAGATTACCATTAAATCCTATGATGATGAGGAAAGAGCATCCAAGGGTTTAATCATGCTACCAATTAGAGTGGGACACGTTATCAAAAATGCTTTCTGTCAAGTATTAGACCGTGATCTCGCATACAATATCCTATTGGGTCATCCTTGGATCCACGACATGCAAGCTGTACCATATACATATCATCAATGTCTTAAATTTCATTATGACGAACAGGAGATCACAATATCAGCCACCAATTCTCATAGTCAAACTTGTGCTACAATCAAAGCTAGTCAAGACACTTTGGTTCCTAACAATCAAGAAGCGACTACTAGCAGTTCTCCAAAAGTTGACACATAAATAAGTCAACTAACCAAAACCTTTGACAAGCAATTATAGTTCAAGGATAATGACGTAGGAGAATATTCTCTCTGTCTGGCTAATCTTCCTACATCACCTCGGTCACATGGACAACCTTCTATTGTACACCATCAGATATTTGCAGTATCAACATCAACACAATCAATGGCAGAACCAATCAAAAAATTCAATGGACGATTTATCAAGGAGAAATTCCCGATGGAAGATCCTGAGGATAGCAAAATGCTCAAATGGCTCTATAGAGATGAAGATGAAGATGAAACAGTCCTTAATATCAAGTTACCGACTGATAAATATGGTAAGGGATATTCAATAATGCAAAAGATGGGCTATGAGGGTAATGGTCCTATCGGAAAAAGAAAAGAAGGAATAGTTGAGCCTATTGATCCTCCGAGACTTGTTGCAAAAGATAAAATAGGACTAGGCTATGATACTAGCTCAAAGGAAACAACATCCAAGCAGTTGAATAATATTGTGCCCACATTGCAAGAAAGATCTGATCCAAAGGAAGCATGCTTAACAACGATTCAGAATTTCGTCGATAATAACTCTGACACAGACTCTGGAGAATAAGAATGGGATACCATCCATAATGATGAATTCTGGAGGGATAAATAGGTTGATGTGATACACAAGTATACGCCTACTCTAATCAAGGGAGAAGGTTCAGGGATCCAACCACACAAATCTGAACTACAACGCAACTATGATTTTAGTGAGACCGAGTCAGATTTAATCAAACAAGACTATTGTGAGGACAGTACCATCATTGATCTACCTCATACCTCAGATCCTATAGACACCTCCATTATGATCATAACCATAGCCGATTTTACACGACCTAATGACCCACTACCATTAATACATCCTGATCTCATTGATTGGGATCCATCTGAACCTCCCGATATACCTGTGTTTCCAATCGACAAATCTATTTTAAAATTCCTTCCAAAGATAATGTAAATGATTGTTCCACTGGTGATTTTTGGCATGAGATCCTTAGTTAGAAGAGTGTCAAGTTTCATAGCTGCAAAATAAAAAATAAAAAAGAAAGATCTAATGGTGAAAACCAAATGATGGGACGCTTGACACTCTTCTGGAGCACTATCATGAGCGATCGCGTATTTTGATTGAGCCTACAAAAGTAGTTAATCTTGAAACTATAGAGAAACCAAGGATTCTACAATTAGCAACATTAATGACATACAAAGAGGTACATGAGTTCATGGAATTTCTCAGAGCAAATCAAGTCAATTTTTCCTGGTCTTATGCAGACATGCTGGGTCTTGATCCTGATCTTATAATGCATCACTTGTCCATTAAACCAGGAGTAAAGCCTGTGAAAAAAAAACTTAGAAAGATGCATCCTCATGTGGCACTACTAGTTAAAGAAGAACTTAAGAAACTCCTCGATGTAGGATTTATAAGATCAATTGACTATGCAGAATGGATCTCCAACATTGTTTCTATATCCAAGTCTAACAAAAGTGTTTGAGTGTGTACAGATTTCAGAGATCTTAATAAGGCATGTCCTAAGGATGATTTTCCTCTTCCGAGCATTGATACTATAGTTGATATGACGGCTGGCCATTCCATGTATTCACTAATGGATGGTTTTTCTGGTTATAACCAAATCAAGATTGCACCGAAAGACCAAGAAAAAACAACTTTCACATGTCCCTGGGGGACTTACTGTTGGAACGTCATGCCATTCGATTTAAAGAATGCTAGGGCTACATACCAAAGAGCTATGACTACAATTTTTCGTGACATGATGCACACATTCATGGAAGATTATGTCGATGACATACTAGAAAAATCATACACAAGAGAAGGACATCTCGAGATATTATGCAAAATATTTGCAAGGTTGGAAAAGTTCAAAGTACGCCTCAACCCTAAGAAATGCATTTTCGGAGTCACATCTGGAAAACTCTTGGGATATATAGTTTCAGCAAAAGGAATTGAAGTAGATCCCGCCAAGGTACAAGAAATCATGGAAATGCCTCCACCAAGGAATATCAGTCAGTTGAGATCACTATAGGGACGACTTCAATCTATATGAAGATTCATTGCACAACTAGCAAATAAATGTTTACCTTTCACACATCTACTACATAAGAATGTTCCTTTCAAATGGGATGACAAGTGTGAAATGGCCTTTCAACAAATCAAACAGTATTTAATGAACCCACCCGTTCTGATACCACCAAATCCGAACAAACCACTCATCCTATACATTGCTGCCACAGAGACATCTTTGGGGGCATTGTTAGCACAAGAAGATTCTACAGGAAAAGAACATGCAATCTATTATATCAGTTGAACATTAACAGGTCATGAACTCAGCTACACTTTCATCGAGAAAGCTTGCCTAGTTGTGGTTTTTTCCTCGTAGAAGTTTCAACACTACATGTTAACTCATACAATCAATCTTGTTGCAAAGATTGATCCACTCAAATATCTATTGAGCAAGGCCACGTTGATAGGAAGGTTAGCAAAATGGGTCATGATCTTAAGCGAGTTCGATATTCATTATATTAATCGCAAAGCAATCAAAGGACAAGTTATTGCTGACCAACTGGCTAAAGCACCCCTACAGGTAGAACATCCCATGCACATTGAATTTTCAGATGCTGATGTTTTCATGACAGAGTCAAAGCAACCTTGGTCATTATATTTTGATGGCTCATTTACTCAACACGGATCGAGGGCAAGCATACTCTTTGTTACCCCTCAAGGAAATACCATTCCTCGGTCATATCAGCTAATGTTTCCATGTACTAATAACATAGCCGAATATGAAGCTTTAATCATTGGACTCAAAATAGCATTAGAATGGAGAATCACGAAATTGCAAGTCTATGGTGACTCACAGTTAGTCATCAACCAAATTAATGATGACTATCAGACCAAAGATGACAAATTGTTGCCATATAAGAAAATGGTTGACAATTTCAAGAAATATTTTGTAGACATCAAGTTCATACAAATTCCAAGGCTTGATAACAAGGCAGTTGATGCTATGGCCACAATCGCTTCATTGTTACAACTCCCAAAAACTTAGGCTCGCTACGAATTTCTAGTGGAACAATCATTTACGCCTGCTTATGATACACCCGAAAGCCAAATAATTTGCCACCTAGTAGGATGGTATGGCAAGATTTATGCCTACCTAAAAGATGAAATCTTACCACTTGACTTATCCCGTAACCAAAAGCGCAATTTGATTTGTCAATCCTCTCGCTATACCCTCATCGCTGACACTCTCTATCACCATGGTCTTGATGGTACTTTACTTCTATGTCTTGAACGTGACAAATCCAATAAGGATTTACGAGAAGTTCATGGTGGAATTTGTGGTACTCATTCAAGTGGACTAACCTTATCCAAGAAATTGATTAGAATGGGTTACTACTGGCCTACAATGGAGAGGGAATCATTCACTTTTGTAACAAAGTGCTCTAAATGTCAGATACATGGAAATCTCATTCATGCACCAGCATAGGAACTACAACTGTTTGTACCAACCTGGCCATTCTCTCAATGGGGCTTGGATTTAGTGGGAAAGATTCATCCTTCATCTTTGAATGGGCACAAGTTCATCATCACAGCAACAAAGTATTTTACCAAGTGGATTGAGGCAGTACCTCTCACTAAGGTCATTGGAAAAAAATCTCATCATTCATACTCAACTATCTCATATGTCGGTATGGCATTCCCAACTCCATCATTATAGATAATGGACGACCATTCAAGAATTAGGATGTTGACGAACTTTGTGAGAGATTCCATATTCAACACAGATACTCAACACCTTATTATCCACAAGGGAATGGCCAAGTAGAGGCCTCAAATAAAACAATATTGAAAATTTTAAAGAAGACTGTGAATGATGCAAGGAAAGATTGCCATGTCCAACTTAATCCTGCATTATGGGCCTATCGAACTAGTATCCAAACACCAACAAGAGCAACGCCATTTGCTCTTGTCTATGGAGCATAAGCCATCCTACCCCTAGAGGTTGAGATCCCGTCACTTAGAGTATCACTGAAGGGTCTCATAACAAATGATGAATACAGAGTTTCCCGATTGCAAGAACTGGAACTTCTTGATGAGAAGAGACAACGAGCAGCTGACCATTTGAAAGCCTATCAATAAATGATGTCTCACAGCTATAATCACAGGGTCAAACTGCGTACCTTTTAGGTCGGTGATCTTGTTTTAAAAGAGAACCCACACAATCAACAAGACAGAGAAAAAAAGGGAAAATTTGAACCTAATTGGCTGGGTTCGTATGTGGTCATAGCAGTGTACGGTTCAGGAGCATACAAGATGTCAACGCTAGAAGGGGACCTGTTTGACAAACCCATCAACAACATGCACCTGAAAAAGTATTATGTCTGAAACAGTTATCATCATCCAGAAAAAGTCCTGAAGAAATCCAAAAACATCAGAAAAAGTCCTAAAGAAATCATCAGAAAAACATCATTAGAAAAAGCCCTGAAGAAATACAAAAACCTGAAGAACATCCTGAAAAAATTAGAAAAAGCCCTGAAGAAATACAAAAACATCAGAAAAAGTCCTGAAGAAATACAAAAACAGCAGAAAAAGTCCTTAAAAAAATGGTTACCCTGGTGAAAACCTGGCAAATAGGCATCTTGGTAGCGACAAAAAAAAAAAAATAGTGAAAATCTGGCAAACAGACGCTCTTTGTAGCTCTCCATCTATTAGTTCATGTTTTGCACTAGGATTTTATTTCATGCATCTTTCCTCCATCTTAGGATCATACTAGCATCATATCGCCATCATTTTCCTAGAGCGATAATGTCTTACCATGGATTGATTATTGTACATATCCATTTCGACAAGTTGTGTCAAATATTGGGGGCAAATGTTGACATACTCTGGGGAAACCAACTTTCAGGTTCTACTAACACAACTTGACAAAGATATAGAACTCAATCATGCGAGCAAACAATTAAAACATATGAACAACTATCCAACCATTTACTCATATCACAACGGTTCTTTAGAAAAATACCATATCATGACTCATATCCGGATGATCTAAAAATATGAATAATGATTGGAATATCGGTTTTACATTTTGAACAATGATTGTTTGATTTCTCGATATCATCTCTTTGGAGTACACTCAATGATGTACTGAACTAGAGTGGCAAGGAAGGAGGATGATTTTTTTTTGTCTGTTGTCTTGAGGTTAACTATCGGTTTGATGCAAATATGTCATGAAACATGATTTCCAAAACATATCATTAACAACAGTTCCACATTTGCATCAAAAGGTGGTTATTCTTTGTCTGTTTATGCAAGAAATGCTTAGGTCATCTCGGTTCAATTATACCTTGATGCTTGTGTTCGCTTGCTATTTCAAAAATCATGAAAGTGGTACTCAAGTCATCATTGGTGCTAATCTCCCCTCTGATGCTTTTACATACTTCCAACATTTTATAAGGCTCTATGATGATTCACAAAAGCTACCCTAAGGCTCAATGAACAATTGGTTTTATTTAGTTGCATTTCATTTAGAAAATATATATTTTGCATACTGAATTCGCATTAGAGTTTCACACAAGGCTGAATAGATAAATCAATGGTTGTCATGTCTCTTTAGACTATATGTGGAGGACATTTGGGCATCTGTTTCATCCTCATTTCATTATCATTTCATCTAGGTCTTGTGCATATCATATAGTTTGGCATCCATCATTTGGATCCTTTCTCATTCATTTATCCTTCAGGATGCATTATCCTTCCATTTCATTTCATTATCATTCCATGTTATTCTCATTATCATTTCATTCCATTTCATTTCATTTTTTTCATTCCATTTTATTTCATATTATTTTCTCCTTCCATCTCATTACATTATATCTCATTCCATTATTTAATCATTTTTCATTTTTCGTCACATCATTTTCTCATCATTATCATATCCTTATTATTCATATAATTATCATTTATCATTTATCATCTCATCAGATCATATCATTTTATCATCTTAGGTCACTTCATAATTCATTTTACATATCATTACATTTCATATCATTTCATCATTTTATATCATTACATATCATTACATTTCATCTCATTTTATCATATCACTACATTACATTTCATATTATCATATCATTACATTACATTTCATCTCATTTCATAACATTACATTTCATTTCATTTTTTTCTCATTACGTTACATTTCATTTCATTTCATTTTTTCTCATTTCGTCATTACATTACATTTCATTTTATTTCATTTTCTCTCATTTCGTCATTACATTTCATTTTATCACTCCATCTCATTTTATCATCATATTACATATCATATGGAAAAATTATCGCATCACATCATCATCATTTATAACATTTTGGAAATTCAAAAACAAAAAAATTTCATACAAACATCACATTTCCACATCGTTAATAATTCATATCATATCATCTCGGCACATTGTATTTTTAGCATCATCATTCACCTGCATAAGATCATCAGTACACATCATATAGCATATCATCATATCATATTCATATCACATCATCCTACAAATCATGTTAGTCAGTAGATCAAATATTAATATCCATATCACATAAGCAAGAAAATAAATGCATATCCATCTCATATGATCATATCAAATGCATCACATCATCAAAAATCATCACCGCTGCATATCATCGCTCATCAAAAAAACATACAAATGTCCACTAGTCCAATGACACTGAAAAGTCTAGAAAGATACATGAGATATGATCAAAAATCAATATACATGCTCCAAAGAATATGGGATACAAAACATAAAATCCTGCATACATCACGGCTGGCTGGTGGAACCCCCTGAGGGAGCTGGTCTCGAGGATGGTGGCCTCCCACTGGTCCCTGCATCTAGATCCCATTGGGGCCCTATAACCCCCATGCTCTGGGTAGCTATATGTGTCCTGCTCCTGGTCCTAGTATGGGACCGTGGGAATGGCTCTCTACCCTCAGGAGGACATAAATCCTCATATCAGACTCTATAGTACTCTGCCTCCCTCGACATCTCCATGCCCTCTGTAATAGCCTCTCGCAATGATGTGCTCTCCACGGTGCCCATCAACCTCTGTGCAACACCCTCAGCCTCTACTACCCTCCATCTGAATGCATCTCTCTCTATCATCACCTGGGCTAACTGTGGGTCTGTGGTAGGAGCCTGTGCCTGTGCCTGTGACTGAGCTAGCTGTGCCTGTAGCTGTGCAACCAATCCCTATGCCTACACCAAATGACTCTGCAACTGCCCCTACTATCCCTGCAATGTCTACACCTAGGCCTGCAAAGTGGCTATCTGTCACTGCTGTGATGAGGATCCAACTCGAATCACTGTCCGCCACCCAATCCTAGTCCTCGGTTGCTGCATGATATGTACACCACTCAGAAAGTTTGGCCCTGGCCTCCCTGGCATCTTCCCGTCATATCCATCGTCGTCCCCATCATCCCCATTTGAGCTATCCTCCCCTCCACTCTCCTCCTCATCTCCCCCAATCACCGCCTGCTCACCACCGACCACATCCTCCTGTCTCCCTACCCCTAGCTAAGGTACCACCAAAATGGGGGTTGGCTCATCAGGACTGGTAAATCATGGAAAAGGATGTGTATGATAATAGATTGAATACTCGTCAGACATGCCAACATCAACAATATCTCATCTATCATCCTAGGCCTCGAGTTCTAAAACCATCTACTCTATATAAGCTATCTGGTATGAAATACTGGGTCCCCATCCTGCCTCATCCTTGCTCCACACATAGTGAGAAACTCCCTGAGGCATACCCTGCATGAATCCAAATTGTCGCTATACTCACATGGCCAAAAACCTCTCAATGATGAAAGGGGTCCTCCCTATCAAAAATATGGAATACCTACAAATGGCATCTCAAGGTGATCTGTATCCCATGGCTCACAATCCAGGTATGACCACCATATCACTACATCAAGATCATCCAGGCACCATCTCCAGTAATCCACCTTGCCCAGCTTAGGCTGGATAAGGAACATCGCATATGCGTACACATAAGGTCTACCTGGTGGCCTCATTTTGGGACAAGCCGGCCTCGTCACCACCATATGCTCCCACACCCAGATCTGAAGTAAGGTCACACCGCATGACAAACTGGATGCACCCCTGTATACCACCTGATGTAAATCATGGTATAGGTGCACCATCATGCAACTCCCCCAGGAATATCTCTGAGGCTGTAACAACATCTGCTCCAGGATCCTCCCCCATCCCATTGATAGCCCCTTTTCCCAGAAATCCAGACAAAGGAGACCTCCAATAATCACACCTAACATTGCAAGCAAGGCTGGATATCCTCTGAAATTGGCCCATGGTACCTAGTACCCTGCTATGTGCGCATCGCCATAGACTCTCCTCAGCGCATCAGTACCACCAAGCTCCTTGTGATCATAGTACACAAGGGCGCCAACCACAGGAATACCAAGAATCCTGTAGACATCCTCTGGAGTCACATACACCTCACCAGTCGGCAAATGAAAGGTGTTGTGCTCTGAATGCCACCTCTCTGCCAGTGTGGTCAATAGTCCCCTGTTGACCGGAATCAACGGCATGGCTAACAAGGATCTCAATTTGCATGTCTCAATCAACGCTACCTCATCTGGTGTCAGCTTGGCTATCCTATCCCACCTTGCCGAGTGATGCTCCCTAATCTGGAGGTTTTTGAAATACTCCTATTTTCGGGTAACACAAGATAGTCAATCAACATTATATCAATGATTCAATCTCAAATCAAGCAAAAACAATCAGACCCATATCAGTGACACATATCAGTGACAGATATCAAGAGTTCTACCTAGGTGACTCATATCAGGCAATCAATACACCAATTATCTATCTGAATATCACATCAATCTATTCTATCATCAACTACTATTTGTTTTCTATCACAAAATGCAAATATATCAGAAATCAATCAATCAACTACTATTTGTTTTCTATCGCAGAATGCAAATATATCAAAAATCAATCAATCAATTATTATTTGTTTTCAATCACAGAATGCAAATATATCAGAAATCAATCAATCAGCTACTATTTGTTTTCAATTGCAGAATGCAAATATATTAGAAATCAATCAATCAATTATTATTTGTTTTCTATCACAGAATGCAAATATATCAGAAATCAATCAATCAGCTACTATTTGTTTTCTATCACAAAATGCAAATATATCATAAATCAATCAATCAACTACTATTTGTTTTCTATCGCAGAATGCAAATATATCAGAAATCAATCAATCAACTACTATTTGTTTTCTATTATAGAATGAAAATATATCAGAAATCAATCAATCATCTACTCATTTGTTTTCTATCGCAAAAAGCAAAATTATCAGCAATCCTATCAATTATCTAATCTTCGTTTTTCATCTAGGGGAAGCAAAGTTATCAGTTATCTACTTTTTTATTTCTATTTTGGAAACAAAGTTATCAATTATTTATCAGATTTTTTATCCATCTCAACATGATGATATGACACTTTCTCTATCTATTGACCAAGGACGCAATATACATCATCATTTTTACATCAATTTTATCAAAACACACATTCTGTCTCTTTTTACCAGATGCGCTACTCTGTGGACTCTATGCCCTAAAAATCATATGTACTATTATGTGCCCTGGATGCACTAAAACCCAAATGCACTGTTCTTAGCCCTGGATGCACTCACAAATTTCCTCTATGTGCTATTTCTCTCTAAGCGCTAAAACTCTAAACCAAAGCGCCACTTCATTACCTGGATGCGTGATAACCCTATATGCACTACTATTTTTCCTAGATGCGCCAAAACCCTAATTTTTCTATGGCATCCTATATGTGCTCCACTTTTTATCGAATGCGCTAAAATGGTTTCTATGCTACCTATGCTAAATCTATCCTCTATGCGCTACTCTTTTCATCGAAAGTGCTCAAATAGTTATCAAAAGTGCTCAAACTTTTCTAAATGCGCTAAAACAAAAATTTTAAACCTAAATCCGCGGAAAAATAGTAAATTTCAATTTCAAAATGAAAAAATTGAACGTACAAGAGGTTAGGTTGACTCATTGGTGGTCCATACGTAGCTGGCCTTTGATATCAGCGGGATCACTCGAATGTATGATGATGATATGGAATCTCCATTTCGCCAGGTCACTATTAGAGCTACAGGATTCTCAAAGTCAAAAAGTGAAAATGATTTGTCCTTTTCTCCCTTTTTACCTTTTAAAGGTCAACTAAAGGTGAGTTTTATGACATTTTTATCTTTTTATCTAATTTTGACTTCATTTTTTACACCGGGGCATCTTTATACAACATTTTTTTAGAGTTAAATCACCGAATTCCAATCAACATCCAATTCTCCTCATCAACTCACAAATTTTCAAACATTCCTAATCATCAGTGATTTACCTCCCGAGGGGGCATCATTAACACCAGCAACATTTTTTGATCAAAAACATATCAAAATTAGGTCAGGGGCATATCTTTTCAAAAAAGGGGCATATTCAAACACAACAAATTTTGAAAGCAAGAATATTTTCTTTGAAGCAATGCGTTTCACACATTACTTCAAAGAGGGGAAAAATGTAGATGCATAAAATTGGTCATATCTGATTAATCCTGGCATTTAATTAAATATTTATTATTTAATTAATTTCTCTAAAGTCTTCTACATATGATTAAATTTAATTATATGGTTCATTCAAAATATTCTTCTATCATGATTAAATAAATTAATTTTTATTTAATTATTTCACATTCATATGTCCACTTGATTAATTAAATAAATACACTTTATTTTTTTGTATTAATTATCACCTTTTGAATTTAATTAAGTCTTTTGAATTTAATTAAATTTAAATATTTATTTTCAAATCTTTCTTCTAGTTAATTAAATATCTCATTTAATTAATTCCATTTTATATACCATTTCTTAAGGGTTTAATTAAATATCTTTACTTAATTGAATATCTTCGATATCTTCTCAGAATCATGATTAAATATTCTATTTAATTATGAAATCTTCCATTATTCTTCAAATCCAGGGTAAATATTCTATTTTAAGAAAAATCTCTGTGTCACCCATAAATAAATAATTGAATTCAATAATTCATTATTTATCTTCTTCAAAATCTTCCCATAATCTCACAAAAAGATGATTTTTAACAAATCATCTTCATCATCTTATCTTACCTCTTTTACAGAAAAAGAAAACAAATCTTTCTTTCTGCTTTCTTCTATTTTTCTTTAGTCTTATCCATCCTCAACCATTCGATTTGCCAGGAATTTTCACAATCGATGATCATATCAACCAATCAAAAGCTTTTGAAAAACTCTATAAATAGCACAGCCAATCCAAGCAAGGGTACACACACACATAAGAGGAATTAGAGATTAATTGCATTCTAGCATTAATTACATTCTTAGCACTATAGCATTATAGTTTTAGCATCATCAATAGTCTTTCATTTTCAGCAATCATGTCTTAGCCTAAGCATTACATGCATGTCATATTCAATCTCGTTCTTCGGGAAGATTGTTCATTGAGCCTAGCATACAATCTGAGAGCCAGCTAGAATCAATGAAAATACTGAAGATAGAGGACAATAGGACGACATCGATAACAGGATACTGAGTTTGCAAATCTCTATTGTTTTAAATATTATGTCTTTGATATAATGTCTTATTGGTGTGATTGATTTATTTATTTTACATATTTAATCGTGCACAAAATCGACCACACACCAACCATTGTAACTTGAAATTAGATCATTAAAACACCACCAAAAATATATTAAAAATTGGGTCCCGAGACTTAAGGGGGGCCCATTCGGCCTTGGGAAAATGGGTCCTAGGACCTAAATCTAGGACACTCAATTTACAAGGTGTTAAGTTAGGAATTAATTAAATGTGGGTTTCCCTTTCAGAATATGAAATCAATTAGGCTTGTGAATGCATAATTGGGCCAATTAAAGGCTTAATTAAGTCCAATTGATTAATGGGATGCAAATATAGTGTGAAAATGTAAAGGTGTACATTTTGTACATTACATTTAGCCCCCACTTTAGTGAGAGTATGAAATTACATGAGAAAAATCACACTAAAGTAGACAAATATATGTCAAGAGGGATCCAAGCACACAAATGTTGATGGGATAGGATGAAAAAGATCAAGGAGGTTGTGCAAGCCCCCAGGATCAAGATCCCATGGAAAATCAACATGAGCACAAATGGACACACATGAATCTATTATATGAAGCAGCAAGACAAGATACACAAACATACAATGTCAAAATTGAGTGTGAAAGATGTGAACTAGCAAGTTGTATTATGCTACATCCATTAAATACACTAATAAGGATGTAAAATTACTTATGAAATACATGGCTTCATAGGAAAGAAAGTTGTGTTATGCTTGGTGGACATGAAAAATACACTCACACACTAGGTTTACAAGGTGTGTACTCACAAAACAAGTGGTGATGGGAAATTCATTCCAGGTCTACAAGCTCCCCATATGCCAACCATACCAAAATTTATACTCCCTGTGAACTTTGATAGGGCACCACACTAAATGGTCAAAGGTTGTCACAAGGCTAGTAAGTTGCATTATGCTAGACACTCATGAAATAAAGGCACCACAAAGCAAGTTGTGTTATGCTTAGTGGCAATGAATTAGTTTTGGTTAATAGGATAATAAAAGGGGTTTTGCATAGTTCATGAAAGGTCTCAACTTAGGGAATGTTGAGTCCAAATAATGACTCATTTTTGTTAGGGTTTATCATATGTTTTTTATTGTTACTATGGGGTTTTAGCACGTAGTTACTAATACTTTCTATGTTATTTCCATAAACTTATGAACTTTGGACATGAACTTATCCCTATAACTTTTGATGGTATTAACCTGCTATGTGATATATCTATATTAATTTTACATGTGATTGAATGAATGTTATTCTAAGGTGATTATGGATATACAATTGTCTTGTGCACACTAATTTCATAATGCAGGTTCACATTAAGATGCAAATATAAATGAAGCTTGCAAGGTGGAAGAAGTTCATGCCAACTGCCCAATTGCTAAAGGAGTCAAAAATAGATGGACATTAAAGAGGTGAATGGTTGGAAACTGCCAGCTTGTGTGGAAGTTATAACTTGAATTTAAATGACCATGTCTATTAGTTGAATAGATTTAGGAGGTGTTGCTATGCTGGATCCTTGTTGAGGCAAGATTGGTTTGACTAAATCTTGTACATGCATAACCTCCTTCCTCTTTTTCATGCTTTCAATAAATGGCATCCTCCTAGTCTATTCTAGTCGACTGCCTAGTTAGTTAGAGTTATTTAGAATTTTTCCTTCTATAAATAATGATCAGATGTTCCTCTTTAGGGAGTTGGAGTTGAACATTCTGATATAGTACTTTCATTTTTAGTTTCAAGGAATACAATCATGTTGTTGTTATGATGTAACAATGTTTTTAATGAATAAAATGATACTTTAATTTGTTGCATCCGAGTTAGTTTTGGGAAGACTCATTCAAGGGGGGCCACTAGGTCAAAATTTCATCCATTCAGTTTAGTAGTTACTTTTCTATTCAGTAATTAGTTACAGTCTTAGCAGCAGTTTGTTCCGATAGCCATTGGAACTTCATTTTGTGTCTGTTCCTATAGCCAAGGCAAACAAAGTAACTTCCTATCTATTTGTTGAGACTTCTATTTCATCTCATTCATTTCCTCTCTAGTTATAGGATAAGGATGAATACAGTTGAGTCCTAATGCACAGACAATGTTGACCCATTTCAAGTTCACGTCTCTGGGTTGATAATGAAATGAACCTTCATGATGAGCAAGATAACTACTTAGTGCAAATATCTAATCTCTAATTTATAGCTTTAAGGGCTTAGTTATTGAACCATTAGAGGAGGCCAACATTTTTGGCACCCTTATTGGGGATGGTGTCAAACTAGGAAGTTCTTCAAAGTCATTTCTAGTCTCTTTCTTTTTTTTAGTATATCTGAAGTTTTTTTTTAGCATACCCTTCATTCGAATAAAGTAATGATCGACTATTCTTTTACCAATTCTTTATGTGAGTTGGTTGATATTGAGTTAATACCGCATGCATAGGGGCAAGAGAAGAGATTTTCTAGGGAGATTCCTTACTAATGACCCTAATCCTGATAACTAGCTAGTTGAATTTCAAAATTTTCCAAGAGACGAAGAAGAGGAGGAAAATCCTTTCACTGATGCATTTCCCAATTTGACTAGTTCTAAAACTTCCTCTGAAGAGAAAGCTTCCCAAAACTTGACTGAGAATCCATTGCTTTGATAATCCATCAAGCAATTATGGCTAGCCAAAATAGACCTAACCATCCAACTTTTCCATTCCCTATCACTCACCAAAATGAAGTTGATAACCTCAAGAACATCCCTTCTTTAGTTCTTCCTAAATTCTATGGGCTTGTAATAGAGGACCCTAACACTTTCTTGTTTGAATTCGATATTGACTGCAAAAGCTATGGTTACACTACTAATGCTCATAGGCTTAAATTGTTTCCTACTACCTTGATATGAAAGCATTAAGATGGTTTATGGGCTTAGATAGGAATATTTTAGATACTTGGGGTGATATGAAAGAAAAGTTTCTTAACAAGTATAAAGAATATTGTAGAGGCAGTGATATGAGAGGAGATGATATCTTCAGGATGTAGCAAAATGAGGATGAAAGTTTGGAGGACTATATTTCAAGGTTCCTATTTTGTCTACAAAAATCCCCACATCATGCACTCAATGAAGCGTCTCAAAAATTTATCTTCCTTAGAGGGATCAATGAAAATTGCATTGATGCTCTAGAGTTGATAGGAGGAGATATCACCCAAGTTACCTGGGATGATATTAAGAAGATATGTCTGAATTAATCTAGGGAAGCTATAAAGAAAGGAAGAGGTTAAAAATATTCTATGGATAAATCCTCCGCTAATGGAGTCTCAAGGATGGAAATCATTCATTTGCTGGTAGATTTCAAGTAGGATATCATAAACAATATGACCACTCAGCTAGATACACTTCAAGCAAAGAAGAAACATGAGGAGGAAGAGGCAATGTTGGAAAAATATTGTCCTCATTGCAAACAAAAGAAGGAATGCAGATATAAAATGGTAGCCAACATTGGCAACAAGCAAATTCCACCAGAATTCAAGCTAATTCAGGGTGATAATGATCATGCTTTCTACATTGCACAAAGAAGGCCATGGGCTCCAAGACAAGGTATGCCACTAGACCCATTATCTTTTAGTGAACCTTATTTGAATTCTTATGCATCCTATAGTCAATGGAAACCCCCATACCCATCAAAATTTGGAGGCTATCCAACCTTGGAATAACCCTCTGAATACTTGGACCAATTACCAAAATTCTCCACCTCAACGGTAGCAATTCTAGTGGAATTGGCAGCAACCTCTAGGAAACTAGCAACATACATCTCAATGGAGGGGAAGACAACAATGGCCAAACTGGGAAACTTGTTACGTGCAGTTACCTCCATAGCCTCAACAACCTACTATAATTCCTCCTTCTAACTCAAACGCTTGCACACCTAGACCTACTTAATTACCAACTCAACCTACACCTAACCCAAGTAACAAACCATAGCAACAACTAATTTACTCTACAGATCCCAATCAATTTCTTGCATATGTTGTGAATGTGAGTTATATTCATTTGCGTTCAAGAACCACTTTGTCATCTCCTTCCACTCCTATTATAATTGAGCTTCTTGTGGAAGAGGAGGAGCATAAAAATTTATCTGATATCCCTGCTCAATCAAGTGTGTCCAAGAATCTTGAACCAGTTCAATAGTCTGATCCAGACCCACCATTTCCTCAAAGGTTAGAAGTAGTTAAACAAAAGGAAGAAAAGGAAGAAACAACCTTTGATATTCTAGATCAGTTAAAACACATATGTGTCAAGATACCTTTCTTCCAGGCCATAAAAGATATTCCCATATATAGTAAGGCAACTAAGGAAGCATGTCTCAAAAAGCCAGGGAGGAAAAAGGACCCCACCACCGTTCATGTTATTGGCCTCCTACAATGATTTAATAACTAAGCCTTTACAATTGTAATTCAGAGACTGAGCATCTAACCTGAATAGTTATTCGATCATCATGAAGGTGCATTTAACTTGTCAACCTAGGGACGTGAACTTGAAATGGGTTTGCACAGTATGTGTACTAGGGGCTCAAGTAGCAATTGCATTCTACAACTAAGAAACACAATACTGAAAGTAAATTTTTGGAAAGAAATGAAACAAATGTTGAACATCAATAGAAAACTATGCTAAGCTAAAATGCAAAACAAGAATGGAAATTTGAACAACAAACAAAAAACTACTTTGTCTGCTTTGGCTGCAGGAATAGTTGCATAATGGAATTCTAGTGGCTGCAGGAATAGTCGATGCCAAATGTCTAACTAAGCACTAAAAAGCAAGTAATACTAAGCTAATGCTAAACTAAGAAGACATATTACTTACCAAGTGGGCACCCTTGGATAATTATCCTTTAAACTAACAAGAACTCAGATGTTGGAACTCTGAATTTTATTTCATTCACTGTAAATCATGCATACAAAGAGTAATGTATCTGTATTGTTGAAATTGGAGAATGCAAGTACAATATCAAATCATGCAACTCCTGAGGAAGGAGCATCAAATTATTATTTATACTACAACTAAACAAGGCAGTCAACTCCATGACTGGGAGAATGCCATTTAGGGAAAACAGGGGAAAGTGGAGTGATGGCAATTACACATGCAAGGAATGTGGCCAAACATGCAAGTCAAGCATAGATTCAACACAGTAGTAATGCCCATGCATGCTCAATCATTAAGGTCCACTATAAGGTGATTACGCTCAGTTGCATGAAGAATCTTTGCTACCGGTTGCCTTTAACTTGGAGCAATTCCTCAACTGGACGTTATGGTGCATGCCTAGCTAGTGGTGTCTTCCTCAACTTAGCTCATTAAATCTGCATGATAGAGTCAGTACACATAATAAATGCACATCTATAACCACTCTAAGAAACATCCATTAATCACATGCAAAATCAATATAGATAGCCCACATATTATGCCAAATGCCATTAAAACTTGCAAAGATAGGATATTGTCAAATTTCAATGGTTTGAGGGAAACATTATGCCAATACCAACACTTAAGCATCAAATTCCATGACATCTATTAGCAAATAGACTATAGATTTTACCCAAAATTAGACCAAAAACTAGGCTCATCACTCCCCCAACCTAACGTTTTGTTGGTACTTCAGTAGGGGAAGGGTTGTTCTTCTACTTAGTCAAAGCTCTAAAATTTGCAACAGATAGTTGTCCAACATTAGTGGCTGCAGTGCGTGAGTTTGGGTCCCAATAGAATCCTCCCAATCTATCAAACATGTTCCATCTTTGCCTCTCTGCTGCAACATCAAACTGGTAAAATCTGAAATTTGTCATGGGCCACATGAGCATTGGTGGCTGGAAAGTTAGGGGAATCCAATCTCGCCCCTGTGCTCTCCCAATCTCAATGTACCTCTCAATTCTTTTTAAATCTGCAACATAATTGTGGATGGAATGAAGCTCAACCTATTTCAGCTCATCAGTCAAACTATTCCATCTATGGGATAAACATCTCCTCATGGCCTCTTCCTTTGCTGTTGTCTTTACCTCATAATCACTGTAAACTACCTCAATCCAAGGCATAATTCTATTGGCATAACTTGGTATGAGCAACATTCTACACCATTCTTTGTAAATGTCCCTTGGGTTGCTTGATTCAGCTCTAACATGGAGGGGAATATCAGATTCCAATTGTTTATAAGCACTATGTTGCTATCCCCAACTAATCTCATTTTGTACCCAAGACATGAATGCTCTCAATTGAATATCTCCAACATACAGTAGCAGATTCCAATCATGGTCTTTTATGACAACATAATTATGTAAATAAAATTCACATAGCAAATTTTTCATTTTAGGTGAGGCATTCCTATAAGCATTGAAGAATTTCATGGGGGTGTCAATAGAAGGATTCAAACCTGAGGCAATTCTTGACATCTTAAAAGAGAGATAGCTCTCCTTCAAGAGCAGAGCATAGACTCTTGGAGGATCTCTACACTCTAGAATCTTTGGTGCCAAGGTTGCCATATCATCTACCATTTGCTTCAGGGTGGCAATTCTTGCATTTTTATCCTCAATTTTTTCATCCCTCTTTTGAATTTTCTCCTTTAATTTTTTTTCCTTTTTCCATTCTTCCTCTCTTCTTTGTATTTCTTGCCATAAATTCAAAAGAGTTACATGCATTGTAAAATCAGGAGGCTTATGGATTCCTACCATTATTTTCGATGGTGGCTCCTCATATGGTACTATCTACATGGATTCAGGCTGTCTAGTTATCTCAGATTGCAAAGGTATTATTTCTTCTTCCTTTTGCTCCAGGGAATGCTACTCTTTCTCTTGCAGTGGCGGAAAAAACTCTTGCTTCAGTTCTGGTTGTTGCTATAAGGCTTCTTGTTGCAAGGCTTCTTGCTCATGTTGTAGGAAGTCCTGATTTTCCCCAATTCTTCTACAATGTTAGCAAGATCGGCCAGTGTTATATTTGTTGCTCTCTTAAATATGTCTTCTTCTCCTTCAAAATTCTCCTGCTCCATTGGAGCTTTAGGGTCATCATGTGAGCTCTCACTAGGTTTAGGGATTTCCTATGGAGGCGTACCAAATGCAAGCCCAGCTGGTCTTGATTTCCTTGGAGATCTCTCACATTTTCCTTTAGCTATAGGATGAACAGTATTAGCCTTCCTCTTCTTAGAACTTGACACCACTCTTTTTACAGGCTATGTTTTAGCCTTCCCTTTTCTCATTTCTACTTCTCTTTGTTGTTCCCTAGTTTTCATGAGGGTTTCAAGAGGGATTTCATCATTAGAACCTAAGGAAGGGCTTTCTTTTTCTGCATGCTCTATTCCAGAAGAACTAATTTCTATAACTTTTTCTACTGTAGGAAGATTCACACTAGATCCAACACCAGAGGTTGAACCACTAGGAATGGCTTTAGTCGTGCTTACCCTCCTGATAGACCTACAAAATTGAGGTATAGCCCTAGGTGGCAAATGATCCATTTTGATAAACTCTTCCCAAGTCATTCGAGATACATCACGCATATATTTTTCAACTAGCAATTTAATCAGGCAATGGTGGGAAATAGAATTATCCCTACCTTTTTGAGTTTCGACCACCATGATTAAGAGAAGATTGTATAATACATTAGGCACATTCATCATTCTGTCATGCCTCATATGATTCAAAAGCTTGAACTGGACAGAGTGCAAGTTTGACTAGAGACCCTCACAAGTGATGTATTTGATGACATACACAACTACCTACTTCCACAGACCGGCCAGAGACATTCTCTTTATGCCATGTTTGTCTATGCTCAATGGGGGATCATTTGGCTCTGTAAATTCAGCCCTAGTTGACCTGGAATCTCTGGAAGTAGGGTAATTTTCACCATCGGAAGGTAACCCTGTAACCTCTATAATTCTTTCCTCTATTGCCACAACTTCCAACCCTTTTACTATGGTTGTTCCCTCTGAAAATGTCTGAGAAAATTCAAGGGAAATGCCTTCATCAAAACCATCCAACTTCAAAAAGTAATCTATCCATCCAGAGTTTTGAAATTCAGCTAGGCATTATGCATCCTGTAGTAAAATATCATGCACTATGGGTTTATTTTAAATTAACCCACCTCCCATTGTCTGTAATCAAACAAATGCTCTGCAACTTATGTTCCTACAATTCCCCTTCTTTCTAGTACCACCCTGCTAAATTTCTAGTGCTACTACCAACTGACTTTCTTTTCTTTTGTTTTGCAACTTTGGCTCTTCAACTCAAGATTTCAACAGATTCAATAATGGCAAGAAAAAGGGATGATAACGAAGAATCATGATAGGAAGAAATGGTGGTTGTAGTTACTATCACTTCACACATGCAAGTTGTCCTCTCACTCGGATTTCAAATCAGCTCAGTTCAAATTTCTGACATAGCCTAGTATGAATTGACACATGGGAAATAAATTCACAAAATATTTGCATCTTTTTCGTTCCCCTCCCCCCAACCTAAATTTGGAAATGTGTCCACACATGTAATATGGGAGTGGTGATTGACAAGTAATGATGGCATCTATGTGAACATCTATACTAATGTACAATGATTAAATGAACACTCCTAAAAGATGATTAAAGATAGCAATTAATGTGCACATACCTGAATGTGTGGAAGATTTGTTGCAAACATCGTGGATAAAGTAACACTTTCCTTGTTGGAGAATGAATTGACCAATAAATGAAGATGAAGTGGAATGAGGTGAGGTGGAATGAAGTGATGGAAGAGAAAGAAAGGTGGTGATGTATGGGTGGATGGGCGGATGAAAAAGAAATGGACTTCCACGTAAGTGAAAGTCTTTATTATGAAAAGTACATACCTCAGTTAGGCAGAAGGGGGGACACTAGGTCCACTACCTTTTGTTGCAGGAAGCTCGGGTGCTGAATACTAAGTGAATTTCTACATGAACTCTTCTTTAGAGGTTGGTTTGTGGTATAATCTGAGGCGATGACCATTGACAAGTAATTTGAACCTGACAGGGTCAATGGTGGTGAGCTGGACAACTCCATTGGGAAAGACCTCAACAACTTCATATGGTCCTAGCCACCTTGTCTATAATTTTCTTGCATTGTCCCAGTATTTGGAATCATAGAGCAAGGCCCAATCTCCTAGTTTGAATTTCTTGTCCTTGATAAATTTGTCATGCCACTTGATTCTTTGATCCTACACTACTTTTGTATGCTATAGGGCTGCTCTTCTTATTTCATCCAAATCATTTAGTTGCATGATTCATTCTTTCCATGCTTTAAAAATATCCATCCCCAAATCCACTACAGTTTGTAGAGTCTTATATTCAAATTCAATGGGCATCATAGTTATCTTTCCATATAACAACTCAAATGGGGTGAAGCCTATAGTTGTTTTCCATGTTGTCCTATAGGCCCAAACAACTTCTGGTAATATATTTTCCTAATCCTTCCTATGGATGGATACTATTTTGGTAAGAATGGCTTCAATCTCTTTGTTTGTCACTTCAACCTGGCCATTAGCTTGGGGGTGATAAGGGGTAGAATTCATGTGCCTTATGTTGTACTCATTAACTAGTGTTGCAACAAGAGTTTATGTGAATTGAGCTCCTTGATCAGTTACTATCTCTTTAGGGACTCCGTATCTTGTGAAAATATCTTCATAAAGAAACTCTGTAACCTTGTTATCTCTTGCATGCTTCATGGCCTTAACTTCTACCCATTTTGTTACATAATCAATACATACTAATATGTAAGACTTACCATTTGATGGAGGGTCAATTGGTCCTACGAAATCCAATCCCCACTTGTCAAAGGGAGTGATTACTACCTAAGGGCACAGTGGCATCTCATCAGATCTAGTTAGTCTACCCATTCTTTGACACCTATCACTTTTTCTGGTATACCTTCCTGTATCCTTGTGGAGTGTTAGCCAGTAATACCCTATGTTCAAAACCTTCATTGTTGTCCTCTTGGATGCAAAGTATCCTCCACATGGTTTGTTGTGACATGCATGAAAAATTTCATATGTCTCATGCTCTCTTACACATCTTCTCATGACATGGTTTGGTCCAGTATAAAATAAACATCCAACAATCCAAGAGAAATGAAAAGATTTTTCAATAAGTTCCTTTTCTCTTTTGGAGAAGTGAGAAGGAATTCTACCCGTGACCAAGTAATTGGCTATATCAGCATACCCGAGTGTTTGTACACTAAGAGAGACTAGATGCTCATCAGGGAAAGAGTCATCTATGGACTGATTGTCTTCTGATGTAGTTAGCCTTGAAAGAAAATCTGCAATAACATTAGCTTTCCTTGACTTATCCACAATGGTTATATCAAACTCCTGCATCAACAATAACCATCTTGCCAATCTACCTATGATCAAAGGTTTATTCATAAGGTACCTAATGGCTACATGATTAGTGTACACAAAGATTTGGTAGCCTGTTATGTAATGTCCAAATTTGTTCAGTGCATAGATTACTACCAATATCTCTTTCTCTGTCACTATATAATTGAATTCAACTCCTTGCAAATATTTTTTGACAAAGTAAATAACATGTTCAATAGCTCCCTCTTTCTATCCTAAGACTACTCCTATGGAATAATCTGATGCATCAGTGTGGATGTGGAAAGGGAGTTCCCAATTGGGTCCCTTGAGTACATGAGCATGAGTTAAAGCTTCCTTCAAGTCAGAAAAGGCTTTGTCACAAGCTTCAGTCCACTGAAATTCAACATATTTAGTGAGAAGGGTATACAATGGTGCTGCTACCTTGCTGAAATCCTTGATGAATCGCCTATAATATCCTGCATGACCCAAGAAACTTCTACCATCCTTCTATTTTGCAAGTGTAGGCAGATTTGTGATTACCTCAATCTTTGTAGGGTCAACTTGGATTCCCTTGTGGGAGATGTATTGGCCAAGAACTACACTCTCTTGCATCATCATGAAGCACTTTTCACTATTTAAGGACAAGTTCTGGTCTTCACATCTTTGTAGGACTCTCTTGAGATTCTCCAATACTTGATTAAAATCAACACCATAAATGGTGAAGTCATCCATTTAAATCTCCATACAGTCATGAGAAATGTCTGAGAATATGTCAACGACTTCCCTCTAGAAAGTTGCAAGTGCATTGCATAAGCCAAATGGGAGCACTGAATAAGCATAGGTCTCCCATGGACAAGTAAAAGTGGTCTTCTCCTAGTCTTTTGGTGCAATTTGGATCTAGTTGTAGCTGTTGAATCCATCTAGAAAAGAGAAATATTGTTTCCCTACAAGTGTATCCAAAACTTGATCAATGAAGGGTAAAGGAAAGTGATCTTTCTTGGTGGCAGCATTGAGTTCCCTATAATCAACACAAACTCGCCATTTCCCTCATTTATTGGGAAAAATCACTAATGGAGATACCCATTGACTATCTAAAATGAGGTAAATAAATCCTGCATCTAGTAATTTCTATAGTTCTCCTTTCACAATTTCTCTTAGCGAAGGGTTAATCCTTCTTTGTGGCTACCTTACTAGAGTGCAATCATCTCTGATATAAATTTTATGGGTACAAATTTTAGGATCCAATCCCTTCTGTAAGGAAAGAAGAGGTGCGGAAACACTTCCCTAATGTAAAATCCACAAGGAAGAATGCAATACAGGGCTTTTATTTTTTCAAATTACAATCTAATTAAGGCACACATGAAAGATTTACATAAATAGAGCAAATACTCAAAGACAATGAACAACAGATTTACGTGGGAAACCCTTACGGGAAAAAACCCACCACACCAAACTAAATTTATTTATATTACAGTAACAAAATATTACATACAATTCAGAGATACAACTCTCTGGTTATCAGTTCTCAGAAGCTACATTCACTATTCATCAGTTACAGAAAAATGCTCTCTCAACAATTCAATTCACTCCTCATCCATAATATTTGAATCATAATCGATCTGCTTTAAAACTTATCACATTCTAATTTTGTCTTATGTGCATCCTTATCCGCCAGATCTTCATCGAAGAAAGTTTCCATGTCGTTTCAGATTTTTCCCTGCAAGCTGTTTAGTTCCAGTGTCACAACAGTTACAAAAAACCAACCATCATCTGTTTGAAAACGGCTTCCTCTGATTGGTCCAGCAGGATGCCACACAGGATGATCACGCAGTCAACAGTGTTCACACTTTGTTGGCATATCGGTGAGACACTAATAGTGTCTCCCCGATGCCACAAAGTATTCGCTATCGAAATCAGCTTCAGACCCCAACAGTCAGCAAGAGGATTCTCATTCGACAAGACTCATATCAAAAACCATAAGTCATATCGAACTCAGAGAGACCATCGGCAAGACATACCGATCTCGCTAAGACCTCATATCGAAGTCTTCAAGTTATGCCATCGAGTGATTTCCATTCGGCGTGACAATCGCATTTCAGTGAGACTCATATCGAAGTCAGAAGTCACAGCGATGAGTTATACTATCAGCAAGACATGCCAATCTTGCCAAGACTTCCCATTGACCACTGCATGCTACACCAAAGTAGTATGCTACACCAAAGCCTTACTACTATCAGCAAGACCCCACGGTTTCAGTGAGACTTCATACTGAAAGACAAAGCTTCCACCGAATGTCACATACTGTCGGCAAGACTCATGTCTTTCGCCATGACCTTTCTCTGAGTGCCCCACGTCTTACCGAAGACCATTGGCGTGACTTACCCAAGTCGCTAAGACTTCTCAATGAATTCTTTTTTTACTGCGAAGACACCGCGAGAATACTCCTATCGGCATGACCTAGCATCATCGTTGAGACATCTCCCCGCGACCTTTATGTTACCCTGATAGTTGAACATTATCGGTAAGACAATTCATACTTGCAAAGACATCTTACCAAAACCCTTGTTTCACCGAAAGAGCCAGCTACCATCGATGAGACATTCCAAGTTGGTGAGACCACATATCGACAATAGACCCTTCGGCCAAGTCTCCCCGACGCCCGATAAGATCACACTATCGCCCGAAGTTTTCCATTCGCCAAAAAGTCACACTGAACACACAAGGTCACAACGATAGACTTGTCGGCAAGACATCAACCCTGTCACAGCGATATGAACATTTTAAGAGATTCAGAACAGTTAGTCACCCAGACATGAACAATGTCACAGCGACTTTTCCCTTCAGGAGTTCCATGTTAGTAAGGATTGAGGCACATATTCCAACAAGCTCCCACTTGACGAAGATCTTACTGACACCTCCAGAGCATAATAAAACTCACCCCGGGAATTCATAGGCCAGGGTATCGGTAGAGCCACCACTGAACTTGTCTGTAACTCCACGGGCATTAATGCATCCTAACCCAGCATTTCCAAAAGGAGTATCCACTTTCTCCAAAGAGACCTTCCCATCCTCCACCATATCTCGTACAAAGTGATACTGTACATCTATATGTTTCGTCCTGGCATGGAAAGTAGGATTCTTTGCCAAACATATTGCACTTTGGCTGTCATAGTAGATAGTAATCTTTTTTGCATCAAAGCCAATGTTAGAACAAAAACATTTTAACTAGATTGCTTCTTTACAGGCATGTGTGGCTGCCATGTATTCTGCCTCTGTAGTGGACAAAGCGACAACAACCTGCCACTTGCTCATCCAACTTACTGCACCACCATTCATCATGAAAATATATCCACTGGTGGATCTTATGCTATCAATGTCCCCTGCCCAATCAAAGTCCACATAACCTCGAATACTGAGAGTTCTCTGTGATTCAACCAAGTTACCATGGTAACACAAAGCATAGTCTGAAGTTCCCTTCAGCTATCTAAACACTCTCTTCACAACATCCCAATGTGTTCTTCCAAGATTTTCCATAAACCGACTAAGAATTCCCACTGCTTGGGCAATGTCTGGCCTTGTACATACCATTGCATACATAAGCTACTGTTGCGCACATAAGGCACCACTTCCAGTCGTATCCTCCATCTTAGTGGAGTTTTTAGGATAATCCTCAATAGATAGCTGTTTTACAATATGGCTGGAACCAACTTCTTGTTGCTGCACTCGATCCAGCACAAGAATCTCTCTAGAGCAGTCCTTGATACCCTACATTGAGCCAAAGTTCTATTCTTACCTATCCTGGTTATTTCCGATTCCAAGGCCATACCACAATTTAGCACATGAGATCTTCATTTCAAACTTTTAGGACAAGCGAGACTTAGATCATAAAATCATTAGCTTACTGTTGCCTTTAAACGACATATCCCTTAAGCATATGGAGCATGGCTAAAAGATTTGATCACTTTCAACTTTATAATGATCACATTTTGATCACTTTAAATCCAGCCATTAAAGAAAAAATGTGTCAAACTTTTGATACCACATTCTAGGAGACTGAGCTTGACCCATATAGAGATTTCTTCAACACCAGAACTAGTTAACCCTTACCCTTTTTACCACAAGTGCTCCATTTGGGACATATAAATTTCTTCTTCAAGATCACCATGAAGAAACAGTGTCTTCACATCCATCTACTCAATCTCTAAGTCATACGCTAATGCAAGTGATAAAATAAATCTAATAGATGTCAGCTTAGCTACAGCAGAAAATATTTCTCCATAGTCAATTCCCTCTAACTGGGAATAACCTTTTACCTTAGCTTCGCTATGTTTTCTACACTACCATCAGGACTAAATTTTTCTTTTTGAATATCCATTTGCAACCTATAGAATTTTTCGCCTTTAGGCAATGGAGACAAACTTAGGTATCACATTCTTTCTATTAGTGCCATTTTTCTTCACATTCATAGCTTCCAACCAAAGAGTTTGAATCGGTTGTTTTAAATGCCTCTTTCAGGTCTGGGTTCACAGAGTGCTAAATTAAGCATAGGCTCGTGGGCTCATCAAAAGGCCACCCACCTTTCAGGAGTTTGCTCTTTCATGATTTGACCTCCCTCCACAGGCTAAGGCTGAGGTGGTTCTTCATCGTCTTCAGAACTTTCAGAACTACTCGAGCTCTCCTCAGTATTAGGTACATTTTGATTTTTCAATTCCTCTTTATCTGGTGTCTGAGGAATTGCTACAACATCCTTTTCATTTCCTAATTTCTTCTTTGGTATGGAAACCAATGAAGGTTTCAACAAAAAGCGAAGATAATGCTTCTGTTGTGCAAAACCTTCTCAATCTCAGGGTTCCAAAGCTTGTATCCTTTTATGCCAGCACTATAGTCTATAAATATACACTTTATAGCTTTGTTTTCCAACTTGGATCTTTTTTCAAATAGCACATATGCATATGCCTCATACGAACATGAATATGTCTGAGGAGAGGGCACCTTCAGGACCATGCTGAGTGTCTTCTCAACAAGAGCGAGGAGTTAGGAGGCGATTTAACAAGTAACATCTTGTAGAGGCCTTCCAGCTGACCCAAAACTTCTCCTCAAGCCAACAGCACCTTTCGGCCTTGGTAACTCTTTCCATTCTTGTCTGTTGAACCACTTCCGGTAACTCCCATTTTTTGCTGTAAGGTGTAAAGGTGTAGTCTTATATCTTTTTAATTCCATGATACGTATAGTACCTTGATTCATCTAAAACTCACGCCATTATCAATCCTTAAGCATTTTATTTTCTTACGATTGATTTTTCAAGGTTTTTAAAATTCCATGACCTTTGAACACTTACGATTTACTTTTCAAAAAATATACAAATGCCTTCTAGGCCAATCGTAATAAACGACATAGTATCTTGATTTAGACGGAAGAGAGGAACATTCACTTTGGATAAACACATCGGAATGAATATAATCAAACCCAAACGGAAGATTTGTGAGGCGGAATAAAAATGAAACCACGATGTTGCTTTCCATATATGCAATGTTCACAAAATTCAAACTCAAAGTTACAATTTTCAAGCCCTTCTACCAGGTTTTTAAACCTTTTCACCAATGTGGTCAAGCCTATGATTCTAGAGCATAGTCTTCTTTGCTGGAAGTTTAATCTCTATGGAGTTTACACCATCGGGGAACATTTTCCTTCTTTTCCTCATGGCGGCCTTAAGTGACTTTTGCCGGGAACATATACATTGAGCAACAGTGCATCTAGCTTGTCTGGTACCAATTCGCGAGCACCTAATAGCCACCTTAAGAACCCTCTAGTCATCACTTGCAACCATTTCGAGCGTGGCTTTGCTTTCCAGTATCATTCGGTTTACTTCACAGTAGATTCGAGCGGACTGGCCTTCCATCATCATTTGGTTACTTCACTCTTCCATGGGAATTTAGATTTTGACTCTTCCACAACCAACAATTTCCAAGATGAATCCCTTTCAGTACCTTTCCACCATTGCTTATTCTTCAGCCGCCGTGAACCATTCTCGCAGGATGTCATGTGGAAGAAGATGCTCGAGAATCATCGACCCGAGACATCATCAAATTGCCCATGTAAAAAACTAAAAGGCACAATGAAAGGCGTCGCATCCCTATAAGGAAGAATCATTGCAGGAATTCTTCTTCTTCTTCTTTCTCCTCCTTGCAATCCTTCGGTTGCGGCCGGAGTTGCCCACAATTCTAACACTTCACCTTGGACTTCTTTTGCCAAGAGAGACTGATCTCTTAGAGTTTTTGATTTGGTTCTTGTCCTTCTTCTTGCCTTTCTCCTTTGGTCTACCTCTACAGCCAGAGCCTCCTTTTCCATCTCAGAAGATTTTCTTCTCATTTCTTTTGATAACAGAGAAGCAACAACATCTTCCATTTTGAATGTGGATGTTGTACTCCCTATGGCCATCACCAAATGATCCTAAGAATTAGGCAGAGAACATAGAACCAACATGCAACAATCTTCATCTTCAATCTTTACACCAACAGATGTCAACTGAGCAATCAGCATGTTGAAAGCATTTAAGTGATCAGCAATAGACCCTCCTTCTTGCATTCTTAATGAGTACAGCTTCTTCCTCAAGAATAGCTTGTTCACCAAGGACTTGCCCTAATAAATGGATGCTAATCTTTTCCACAAGGAAGATGCAGTCTTTTCTTCATGCACGTTCAAAAGAACAGAGTCTTCCAAACAGAGCCTTATCAACCCTTTAGACTTTCTATCTACTAGGTCCCAATCCTCTTGCTTCATGCCTTGAGGCATTGTTCCAAACACAACAGTCCAAAGATCATGATCAACTAACATATCTTCCATTTTGAGTTTCCACAACTCAAAATTGCTACCATTGAATTTCTCTATTTCCATCCTTCCGGATGTGTTTGCCATCTTAATTTGTAATTAAATTATCAGACCTCTACAAAACTCCCACTGAAAAGGATTGACACAAAAAACCCAACCCACTCACAAGGACAACACAACTGGCCAAGCTCTGATACCACTTGTAAGGAAAGCAGAGGTCCAGAAACACTTTCCTAATGTCAAATCCACAGGGAAGAATGCAATACAGGGCTTTTAATTTTTCAAATTACAATCTAATTAAGACACACATGAAAGATTTACAGAAATAGAGCAAATACTCAAAGACAATGAACAACAGATTTTCGTGGGAAACCCTTACGGGAAAAAACCCACCACACCAAACTGAATCTCTTTGTATTACAGTAACAAAATATTACATACAATTCATAGATACAACTCTCTGGTTATCAGTTCTTAGAAGCTACATTCATTGTTCATCAGTTACAGAAAAATGCTCTCTCAACAATTTGATTCACTCCTCATCCATAATATTTGAATTAGAATCGATCTACTTTAAAACTTATCACATTTTGATTTTTTCTTCTGTGCATCCTTATCCGCTAGATCTTCATCGAAGAAAGTTTCCATGCCGTTTCAGATTTTTCCCTGCAAGCTGTTTAGTTCCAGCATCGCAACAGTTACAAAAAACCAACTGTCATCTATTTGAAAACCGCTTCCTCTGATTGGTCTAGCAGGATGCCACACATGATGATCACGTGGTCAATGGCATTCACACTTTGTTGGCATATCGGTGAGACACTAATAGTGTCTCCCTGATGCCACAAAGTAGTCGCTATCAAAATCGTCTTCAGACCCCAACAGTCGGCAAGAGGATTCTCATTCAACAAGACTCATATCGAAAACCATAAGTCATATTGAACTCAGAGAGACCATTAGCAAGACATACCGATCTCGCCAAGACCTCATATCGAAGTCTTCGAGTTATGCCATCGAGTGATTTCCATTCGGCGTGACAATCACATTTCAGTGAGACTCATATCGAAGTCAGAAGTCACAACGATGAGTTATACTATCGGCAAGACATACCGATCTGTCCAATACTTCCCATCGACCACTGCATGCTACACTGAAGCCTTACTACTATCGGCAAGACCACACGGTTTTGGTGAGACTTCATACCGAAAGATAAAGCTTCCACCGAATGTCACATACTATCGGCAAGACTCATGTCTTTTGCCGTGACCTTTCTCTGAGCGCCCCACGTCTTACCGAAGACCATCGGCGTGACTTACCCAAGTCACCAAGACTTCTCAACGAAGTCATTTGTTACTGCGAAGACACCACGAGAATACTCCTGTCGGCGTGACCTAGCATCATCGTTGAGACATCTCCCCACGACCTTTATGTTACCCTGATAGCTGAACATTATCGGTAAGACAATTCATACTCGCGGAGACATCTTACCGAAACCCTTGTTTCACCAAAAGAGCCAGCTACCATCGATGAGACATTCCAAGTCGGTGAGACCACATACTGACAATAGACCCTTCAGCCAAGTCTCCCCGATGCCCGATAAGATCACACTGTCGCCCGAAGTTTTCCATTCGCCAAAAAGTCAGCGAACACACAAGGTCATAGTGATAGACTTGTCGGCAAGACATCTACCCTGTCACAACGATATGAACATTTTAAGAGATTCAGAATAGTTAGTTGCCCAGACATGAACAATGTCACAGCGACTTTGCCCTTCAGGAGTTCCATGTCAATAAGGATTGAGCCACATATTCCAACACCTTCATATCATGATAATCCCATGTGAATGCATGCTGATGGGTCCTCAATAGATTTTCTAATAATAGTTGTTGCTCTTCATTCAATTTGCTATTAACATTCTAATATCTTCCTTCTGACACTTGTACTCGTGTAGTTAATTCTATCATGGTTGCTTCAGTAACACATGGTTCCTTTAGTTCATATGGTAGTAATGTATGGGACATACCTATTGCTGCAAAAAATATGTCTACAAAGACAATGGCTGCAGGAAGGACGTTTGCAAGAAGAATATATGTAGGAAGAGTGGCTACAGGAACAATGGCTACATGAAGAGCATGCAGAAGTGTCTTGATCGATGTAGCAGGATGAGAGTATGATGCTTCATCCAATTCACAATGATTTTGAATGAGTTTAGCCAATACTTCATCCTCATCTTGGAGCTGCATGAAAGAGCTTCTTCCTAGCATCATAAGTTGTGCGATATAATTAACTTCCTCGACCTCTTCACCAACTTGTGGCCATACAAATTCATCTTCATTATGAGATGGCTGAGCAAACAGATAAAGAACAAAATTTTTAGTACTCTTGCCATCTGAAATGGTCATGTCACCTGACTGACATCCAATGTATGCATCTTCAGTTGCCAACCAAGGCCTTCCAAGAATAATGGGATACCTTCCTAGTGTAGCCTTGGGAGAAAGAATCATAAAATCTGCTAGGTATTCTCAAGAGTCTAGAACTACTACAAGATCCTCCAATATACCATCAGGATTAATAGTAGAGCTATCAGCAAGCTATAGGACAGTAGGAGTAGATCTCATGCTTGCAATATTTAGTTGTTGTAGGATGTCTTTGGTCATTACATTTATTGTTTCCCCTAAATCAATTAGAGCATTCTTTACCTGGATCCCGTTTATGACAATTGCTACCACAGGACTGCCTGGGTCATTATACTTGGGAATAGTCACTTTTCCCAACATGATTTCAGCTAATTGACCCACCACATGGACTGTAGTTGGGTCTTTCTTCTTTCTTCCTAGCTTCTTGAAACAAGCTTCCTTGATAGCTTTGTCATAGATTAGAACATCCTTTATGGCTTGAAATAGGTGTATCTGAACACATATATGCTTTAGCTGATCCAAGATGTCAAAAGTGGTATCCTTCTTTTCTTCTTTTTTCTTGGAAATTTCTAACCTCTGAGGGAATGGTGGTTATTGTTTATTCTGCTTGACTTGAATTGGTTCAATATTTTTAGGTGCATTTGGCTGAATGGAATCATTTAGAGTCTCCTCTTCCTCTTCCATGGGAAGTTCAGTGATAATGGGCTCAGAAGGGGCTTATAGAATAGTTTCTGAACACAAGTGGATGTCACCTACACTCACAACATATGCAGGGAATTGATTTGAATCAACAGAGTATGTAGACTGCTTCTGTGGTTTGTTATTTGGATTGGGTGTGGGTTGAGTTAGTAGCTGAGTGCGTTTAGGTGCATTTGAGCTTGGATTAGGAGGTGGAGGAATTATAGTAGGTTTTTTGGGTTGAGAAGGTGGCTACATGTAGTCGGTTGTCTAGGTAGACCATTGTTGTCCTCATCTACATTGATTTGTTTGCTGCCGATTTCCTAGAGGTGGTTGCCAATGCCCTTGAAATTGCTGCCAATTTCCTTGAGGTTGTTGCCATTGGGGTGGAGAATTCTGATGACTGGGCCAAGCATTTAGAGTGTTACTCCAAGGTTTTGGTGGATATCCTCCATAATTGGGTGGATATGGGGACTGCCATTGGTTACCAGATGAATAAGAGTTAAAATATGGTCCAAAATAGGATAGTGGATCCAGTAGCATACCTTGTTTGGGAGCCCAAGGCTTCCTTTGTGCAACATAGTAGACTTGGTCTTCCTCAATCTAAATTGAATTGAACTCAAGTGGGATATGCTTGCTTTCAAGATTAGCTACCATCTTGCATCTGCAGTCCTTCTTTTGTCTTTTGTGAGGGAAATACTCTGCCAGCATTATCTCTGCCTCATCTTGCTTCTTCTTGGCCTAAAGTGTATCCAGCTAAGTAGCTAGATTGTTGATAATGTCCTACTTGAAGTCAAACAACAAATGAGTGATCTCCATTCTTGAAAATCCATTGGTAGTTGACTTACCCATGGAATATTGATAAGCTCTCCCTTTCTTTGAAGTTTCCCTAGAGTAATTTTGGCATATTTTCTTGATATCCTCCCAAGGGACTTAAGAGATATATCCTTCTACCATGAGATCCAAGGAATCAATGCAGGTATCATTAATTCCTCTCAGAAAAAGAAATTTTGTGAGTCCTCATTAAGTGCATGGTGTGGAGATTTTTGCAAGAAAAATAGAAACCTTGCAATGTAGTCTTCCAAGCTCTCATCTTCCTTCTACTGCATCCTGAAAATGTCACCTCCTCTCATGTCACTACCCCTACAATATTCCTTGTATTTCTCAAGAAATTTTGTCTTCATGTCTTCCCAAGTTTTCACAGTATCTCTGCCTAGGCTCATGAACCATCTTAATGCAGCCTCTTTCAAAGTGGTGGGAAATAACTTAAGCCTATGGGCATCAGTGGTATAATCATAACTCCTATAGAGTATGTCAAACTCAAATAAGAATGTATCAGGATCTTCTGTCACAAGTCCATAAAACTTGGGGAGTGCTAAGGCATGAATGTTATTGATGTTGTCAACTTCATTTTGATGGGAAATGGGGAAAGCAAAAGCTGGTTGGTTATGTCTGTTCCTATTTGCATGACCCATGCCTGCTTGATGTGGTTCCAAAACAAAGGGGTTTTCAAGATAGTTTTGATCTTCAAAGGAGACTTTAGAGCTAGTCAGATCACGATATGCATTAGCAAAGGGGTGTGGATCTTCTTCTTCTTCTTCTTCTGATTGGTGCTGGTACTCAACTAGCTAGAATGGACATGGATTGTTAGGAAGAAATATCCCATAAGCATCCCTTCTCCTTCCTCTATGCATGCAGTATCACCCACTATCAGTCAGCTCACATAAAGAATTGGTAAAGAATAAGGGGGGTTCATTACTTCCTAAATGAGGATATGCTAAGAACAACTTCCAAAAACACTGCAACAAGAAAAACTACCAATGAATCCAAAAGACTTCCTAGCTTGACACCATCCTCGACAATGGCGCCAAAAATATTGGCCTCCTACAATGATTTAATAACTAAGCCTTTACAACTGTGATTCAGATACTGGACATCTAACCTAAATAGCTATTTGATCATCATGAAGGTGCATTTAACTTGTCAACCGAGGGATGTGAACTTGAAATGGGTCAGCACAGTATGTGCACTAGGGGCTCAAGTAGCCATTACATTCTACAGCTAAGAAACACAATACTAAAATTAAATTGTTGGAAAGAAATGAAAGAAATGTTGAACATCAACTGAAAACTATGCTAAGCTGAAATGTAGAACAAGAATGGAAATCTAAAAAACAAATAGGAAACTACTCTGTCTACTTTGGCTATAGGAACAGTCACAAAATGGAATTCTAGTGGCTACAGGAAAGGTCGATTCTGGATGTCTAACTAAGCACTAAACAACAAGTAATACTAAACTAATGCTAAACTAAGAAGACAAATTACTTACCAAGTGGGCCCCCTTGGATAAGTATCCTCTAAACTAACAAGAACTCAGATGCTCGAACTCAGAATTTTATTTCATTCATTGTAAATCATGCATACAAAGAGTAATGTATTTTTATTGTTGAAACTAGAGAATGTGAGTACAATATCAAATCGTGCAACTCCTGAGGAAGGAGTATCAAATTATTATTTATACTATAGCTAAACAGGGTAGTCAACTCCACGACTAGGAGGACACCATTTAGGGAAAAAAGGGGAAAGTGGAGCGATGGCAGTTACACATGCAAGGAATCTGGCCAGACATGCAAGTCAAGCACAAATTCAGCACAACAGTAATGCCCATGCATGCTCAATCATTAAGGTCCTCTACA